>PXOB01000271.1:0-32615 GCA_003012115.1 Trichothecium sympodiale
CCCCCCCCCCCCCCCCCGACCCGTCCCAAGACGCACGCTTGCTTTCTGCCCTGGGCTTGCTGCATAACCCAGCAGCACCACCCCCCAGTATCCCCAGACTCAAGCCGCGTTCCCACCGTCCAACTATTTCACGACACGTCGCTGCCGCCCACTGTTGCTGTAACTGTTGCCGCTCCTGCTTGCTTCTGTCAACCCCGTGGCCCTGCTGCTTGCCGCTGCTTCCCTGCTGCTGCTCCTTCCCCGTCTTTGACGTCGCTTGTCGCCCGCCCTTTCCACTGTCCTGGGTCGTCCTTTCTCGTCGCACCCTGCCTGCCTGCCCTGCTCTGAACCCCGGCCTGCCAGTCATCCAATGTACTCGGGGCGGCCACATGGCGGCGGCCTTGATAGTGGCACCATCAATCCCGCCGCTCTCAACTCTCCTGGTAAGTCGATCCATCCATCCCATCCATACAGTACATCCCATTCATCCCCATCATGTTTCCTCTTTCCCCTTTCACCCACTGGACCCGTCACTTGGCCCAGTTTCTCTACTCCTCGCTACCTTTGGGCTGTCACCATTGAGTCTATTTACACCACCATCATATCTAACATCCACCATTACGGCAAGCCTCCTCCACCACCCCCCTCCCCCACACACGCCCCATCTCACATCACATACATCCCCTTTCCCGCATCTTCAATCCTCATCCTTCTCTGGTAATGGCCGCATGGCTCAAGCCGCACGCACGATCCCATCTCTCGGGACGGATTGCATAGCGCCGCATCGCGTCCCGCTACGTCGGCAGAGCCTCGATCCCGCATCACAACCCACTTCATTTGCATGCCAAACAAACAACCCTCTATTTCATCGCAAAAGCTCTCTCGAGATGACAACAACCATAAACACGATGCTAACTAGTCAACCAAAGCAGGCCCTTCAGACTCGTCACCGCGTGAGCGCAAGCGGAGTCGGTCGTCAGGTCTCTTTGACATGCCGCCTGCTGGCGATGCCGGTATGTCGTAGAAGATCTTGTGTACCTCGGACCGGATGGTGGCCCCGCTGTTGGTGCATAGACGTCACTCATCTCACGTTGCATGGCCTTGTGCGACGCGACGCAAACCACTTTATTAGACAACCGGGATACTGTCATACCCGTTTGAATGTCGAGTGCTGACCTGCGTTACCATCTTATAGGCTTCTCCCCGCCCGACGCAAAGAGGACCAAGCCTCTGAAATCACAATATACCACGGGAGCTTACAACATGGCTCCAACTATCCCCCCTCCACAGACACCTCAGTCTCAGGACACGGCGCTACCGTCGCAATCAACGCCAACATATGTGCCTCCCCCTACCGTTCCCACTGCGGTACATGCACCTGCGCCTGCACCTGCACCTGCAGCCGCGCCCCCGAAGACGACGCCAACCAAGTCAACGTTGAAGGCTTTGCCAACAGTGCGAGACCATACGACTGACCAGCTCAATGATGCTGGAGACGAGTACATTCCACGCGAGATTGACGAGTTTGGCGAGAAGAAGGTCATGCCCAACGGTCAGCTTCTCGGCAACCGTCAATATCGCTGCCGCACCTTCTTGGTGCCCAACAGGGGAGACAAGCTCTTCATGCTGGCTACGGAATGTGCACGAGTGCTAAACTACCGCGATTCGTATCTCCTCTTTAACAAGAACAGGTCGCTCTGCAAGATTATTGCGACGCAGGCAGAAAAGGATGATCTCGTTCAGCAGGAAATTCTTCCTTTCTCATACCGATCCAGACAGATTGCAATTGTCACAGCGCGTTCCATGTTCCGTCAGTTCGGAAGCCGTGTGATTGAAAACGGACGCAGGGTTCGCGACGATTACTGGGAGCAGAAGGCAAGGAAGCAGGGCTTCACCGAAAACGATTTGGCCGGCGAAAAGAGACCGGGTGGCACCAAGGCTCGCGAAGCCGCCGAAGCCGCTGCTGCCGCGGCAGCGCAGAACAATGTTGCTCTCATCAGTGGACCGCACACTGAGATTGTCTACAACAATAACCCCGGCGCGTACCCAGGTGCTCCACAGCCGCCATCGCTCGTTCAACCAGGTATGATTGGAGCACCATCTGGCAATACTTCGAGGATGCTTGGATTATTAACACTCGGATCAGACATTAATGATACTCGACCGCGGGACTACAGTGGCATCATCAAAGGCGGCCCCCGTCAGGAGATTACCGGACCTGCTTACCAGGATCAGACCCGACCTTCACCAATGAGCGAACTCCACTCCCAAGCACACCATGCTGCTGATTACAACCGCTCCGTGACGCAGCAGCGTGATTTGCGAACTGATTACCTCCACAACGTCTGGCGCCGACCCCATGATCAGGGTTCGTCCTCGCTTCCACAGCCTCAGGGTTCCAGTGACTCACTACCAACCTCGCGACCTACCAACTCACCCCATGCCGCCGTCAGCAGCATCTCCCAGCCGCCTGTTGTTTCTTCCCAGAGCCCACAAATGATGATGACGCAGCCTCCGTATTCATCAAGCATCCACGCACCGAGCTCTACCGGCCAGCCCCCTCTCAGAGGTATGCCCCAGTCTCCTTCGCAGAAAAATACCAAACCAACTTTGTTGCCAGGCTCTTCGAGTTCCATCAGTCAGGGAGGACCAGGTTACAACTACCAACCCGGTCAAGCCATGTGGTCCCAAAACCCCCAGACACCACAGCAGCCGCCGCAATACGGTAGCTACACGACCCAGCAGTCAGGTCACCCCTCTCAGTCACCAGGACCTCACCTGCGCCAGCCGAGCACAAGTCAGATGCAACCTGGCATGCAGTTCCCCGGCATGGGTGGAATGCAGTACGGCGGTGGACAAGGCATGTACCCTGCCGACCAGACACCAAGACAGTACATGCCGCAGAGCGCGCCGAGCAACCCCGCGGTCTCGCAGCCATGGTCTAGTCAGCATTCGCCGCCTCAGCAATGGTGGACTAGCCCTCAGCAGCCACAGTGAGGAGTTGAAGTAGCAGATGGTTGTTCCCCAAAAGAAAATTGGCCGTATTTCTTTCTGATATTGTCTTTGCTTTTATGCTTCGTTGTTGCAACCTTTTCTTCTGCGGTCCCGCCGCCTGCAGTTTCCAGATACCCCCAAAGTATTTCGTCGGCGGAGAGGCCATGTGCTTGTCGACTGTCCCTTTCTCTCTGAGCTGGGGGCTGAGTTGGATGACATTTTAACGCTGGCATTGCTTGGAATGGGGTTAGAGGAGTCGGGGGGTTATCGGAAGTACGGTTTGTCTAGTTCGGTCTGGCCTGGCCATGAACGGCTTTGTTTCCTTGTGCATGCGTCTTAACCTTTTGCTTTCCTTGTTTTTCTGGATGAATTGGGTGGATACGGCAGACGTATATATCCACAGGGACGAGTCACGGGATTGTGAGGTGCTGGTCCTCCTCCAGTCCTCTCCCCTTTACGGTTTCGACGTGTCTCTGGATCATGGATGTTCTCTTCTGTTCTCTCTTGGAGCTCTTCTTATTGGGACTCATATCGGTTTTTCTTATCTACTCTGCCAGGACATACGGGCATGGCTTGGTCCAATTTATCTTGATACCACTGGTTGTTGATTTTGAATTTCCTACGTCTGCGTTTTTCTTTCAGTTCTCTTTACCTTTCTTAGACGCAAATGTTTACATGTCTTGTTGTCACTATTTTGGATTCTGGCTGGGGCCTTCTGAGGAAGGGGTATGAAGCTTTTGTGCCGATGGTGCTGCCCTTCTCTTCGTTTCAACGGAAGGGAGCAGAAGAGCCTTTTCTGGATTGAATACATGCGTTACTGCCATGGTGCCTACCAATGTTACAAACGTAAGATGGAGTTGTGTCGAGATATAAAGATGAATACGTACCGTGAATGGAACTGCAAAGCAACGTTCCGTCTTTATCTATTGGATAAGATGTTTAGTATGGTCCGTCACGGTAGATTGGTAACTCAGAGTCGATGCTACAGGTGGTTATTACTCAATGATGCTGGGGCAACCCACGGCAGCCGGAAGCCAGAATATACTTGCAACGCAACGCTCCTTAAGCCTGGATACGTGGGGGCATGGTGGCCCCCTGTTCATACTACTCTTGTTCTCTTCAATAGTAAAAAATCTCAGTCACTCTCGTCCCCGTCGAGGGCTTCATCCCTCTCCTCGACACCTTCCTTCTCCTCTAGGGCATCCTGCGTCTCGTCCCCGCTGCCATCTTCGTCTTCTTCTTCATCCTCATCGTCTTCAGCCTCGTCGTCCTCGTCGTCCTCCTCATCACCCACGTGCGCGGACTCGTCCTCGTCCTCGGTCATGGCGTCGTGCTCCTCCTCATCGTCCCTGTCAGCAGCGCCGGCGGGCAGCGACGTGTCCACGCGGGCCTTTTTGGCGCGTGGCGCATCAGTCTCCGACGCCACTCTTGTGTTTGCGTCCGCCATGGATACGTCGGCGGCGGCCCCGGCGGCGTTGGGTGCCTTGTTGGTCTTGGCGGCGGCCGAGGCGGCGGAGACGATGGACGCATCGGCTGCTTCTGCGGCGTCGTTGATGGATGCGTCTGCCTTTGCCGCCTTTACTTTTTGGCGGTAAGATGTGCGCTTTTCAGACTGGATGGTGGTGAATTCTGTTTTTTTTTTTTGGTTTTCAACCCGCAAACGTTACAAATTTGTGTCTTTTTGATTTATTCAAGTCCCCTTCCCCTCCTTTGGGTTGTGGAATCGAGCCAAGGGTTGGTTGCCGTGGGAAAGGAAAAGGGGGAGGGGGGGTAGCTGAACTTACTTGAGAACTCGGCCTCGAGGCGCTCTTTGAGGAAGCCGAACTCGGTGTCCTCTAGGGCCTTGAAGACATCACTAGGGTTGATGGTCTTTCTTCCTCCCGTGCTCGTGTGCTCGTTTGCACTATCAACAAACATGTTAGCTCTCATGGGCCCCCCCTGTTTTTTTGCTCATCGTGTCTTTCCCTCCCTCGGCCGATGTCTTTTTTGTTCCTTCTTCTTCTTCATCTTCTTCTTCATCTTCTTTGACTCACTGTGAGGCTAGGTAACTGATGAATACCGTAGTGCTCTTACTCAGAGCTAGGATGGCGTTGGCCTGGATCTGCGTGTTGGGTGGAAGAACTCCCTTTGCCAGCCTTGTTATTATCGATTTAGGCAGTGTTAGGTCCTTTGAGATCTTGTTAGTACGAAGATGACCACACACACACACACACACACGCTCTTTCTCTTTCTCTCTCTCTCTCTCTCACGTGAGGGAAGATCCCACCTCGATGGTAACAGCGTCATTATCCTTGCTCTTATCCTTGTCAGCCTTGCCCTTCTCGCTGCCAGGCTCTTCTTCCTCGCCCGTTGCTGTCTCGGGGTCTCCTCCTTCTGGGCCTCCTCCTGCTGCCGCCGCCGCCGCTGTGGAGGTAGCAGCCGTCTTCTCCTGAGCAGGCAACTCTTTGGTCGCAGCAGAGGGCGGTTTTGTTGTGCTGGGTTCATTGGACGACTTTTTTTCTGCTGCCGCGGGCGTCGTCGTCGTCCCCTGAGATGATGACTCGTCGATGAGGGCGAAACGAGCGGTTGAAACGTCACCACCCTTGCGATGCTGGTCTGACTTCCTGGGCGGCATGGCTTTTCTTTCTTTCTTTCTTTCTTTCTTCCTTGCTTCCTTTTTCTTTATTTTTGCGTCTGGTATCACTTTGTGAAGATAATTGCACACCCTGCCCTCTTTCTTTCCTCCTAAGCGTTATTCCTCAAAAAGCCCCCAGCGTATTTATCTTGGAGGGATACGGTGAGTTTTCCCCCCAACTCTCGATGTTATATAGGAGAGTAAGTAACTCCGTACTTTCTTCTCCTACCGAAAGAGAGGCTCAAATGTGCTGACCGTAGAAAGAAAGTGCCAGGACCCCCCTTGAGAAATGGAGCCGTGACGCCCAAAGCAAAAATAAAACAAAAATCAACAAAATTTTGAGAGAAAGTCTGAGCGTCTCAGATAAGTTTTTTTTTGTCTCGTCTCCAATTGCCCTCGATATGTTGGTGTTGAAAAAGAAATTGCGTTATACACCGATGTTTGAGACTTTTTGAGAAGGAAAGTCGGCTGAGGTTGAGTTGAAGTCGGGGAGGAGAACGCGTTGTGGCGTCGGGGGCCAACGCGTGCTAACCTTGAGGTACGGAGAGGTTTGCCCCGCCACAGTTGCACGGCCTCGCAATAAAGTGTTTTTTTTTCCTTAAACTTTTGGTTTTTTTCTTTTTTCGTTTTTTCTTCTTTTTCTTAAAAAACAGGAAAAGTAAGAAAGAAAGAAAAAAAAAACAGCCTCGACTTCACTCCGTAGAGCAGCAGTGCTGCTCTCGACAACAGCTTCACCAATAGCAAATTACTTCAATGACTTTCCAGGACCTGCGTTCGTTTTATTGTTGTTATAGAGTTTATAAAGCAATTAGGGTATGGGTGGTTCTACGGAGGAGGATCATGTCTCGCGAGGCTGAAGCCTCGGATTGTGTTATAAGAAGACTGGGCCTTTATGGCTCTGCGCCAATTGCGTCGGAAGTCGGAATCGAAAGATGAAATAATGACATTTCCAGTACGAATTTGCGTCATCTAAGAATCAAGGCAATGTTTTCTCAATATAATGGCCAGAGCTACACCTAAAAAGCCTCATCAGTTCGCCACATGGCACTTTGCTTAGCTCCAGCATACATCAGCGTTGATTCGTCGAGCGAGTGCGCTTCAATTTTGCTTTGTTGTTTTTGCTCGTCTTTTTAATTCAATTGACCTATTTCGCCAAAGTAGATTCTTATAACCTTCTACCACTTCGCAGAAGTTTGTTGCGGCGGCGTCAGGCCATACCTACCGTTTCCCGGTTTCGTCACCACCATTCATCAACTCCATCGCTCGCTAGTTACAAATGTGTTCTGGGTATATCCATCATATCGCTATCATGAATGAAGTATCTAAAAAAAAAAAAAGAAGAAGAAGAAGAAGAAGAAGAAGAAGAACCCCGCCGAAAAAAAAGGAGGAAGATATAAGTCCAAGGTATGTGTGTATATGTATATGTTGCCTCAGATGAGTCCATATCGACACGATTACCACTCTAAACACCAAGTGCCGATGGGCAAGCATTGAGTATCCCGTTGCGCTTCCGACCGTGGAAAGAGCTGATGCGACCTTCCCTCTTTCTTGCTTGTCCAAAGGAAAAAAGAAGAATAAACAACCCCGGTCGGGGGGCGGACGTTGAGCTCTTACTTGTAAAGGCGTCCGTGCGGGCCGAACCCCGGTCCCATGTTACCTTTGAAACGACAGGGAAAAAGAACGGGCAAAGCCCATCGGCTTCAGGGATGGTGGTGGAAGCCCCCACTGCGTATCTGACATGCAAGGTTCGGTGAGTCGTGAAACAAGGCACACTCAACCCTACGGGGCATAGGCCGGGACTCGTGGGTAGCAGTGCTACAGTACGGAGTACGGAGTACCTGTTTCGAGGGATTTCTTGCCTTGATTTCCGATCCTGCCAGGTCCTGCTTTAAACCCCCCGGTCAGCCCCCCCAAATAGCCGCACAGGGTCTCTCTCGTGGCTGTACGGAATAAGGTCCGTAATATGTATGTATAGGGGGAGACAGAAGAGGTGCTGTGGCGCGCAGATTCAGCCGATTGCCCTGCCAATCTCAGATTTGTGCACGACCGGTCGAGGTGACGAGCCACCGGGAGAAGATGATACGGCGGTTGTTGCGTCGTCGTAGGACATTCTTGGCGGGACTGCCGGCGTGGAGTAGAAGCGGTGGTGCGAGGGTGAGGGCGAGGGCGGGATCTCATCTGCCGACTTGCGCGACAGCTTCTGGTACTCGGGCGCGTTGTGGCCGTACCACCTGTCGCGGTTGTTACTGGCGCTTGCCGTACTGCGGGCGTTGCGATGGCGGTGGTATGACTGACGCGGTGACGAAGTACCGCTGCCCCCAGCAGCAGCAGCAGCAGCTCCTCCTCCTCCTCCTCCTCCGCCCTGGTTCTTGGTCAGGCGCGACGGCTGGCGCTTTAGCTGGGCTATGTATGGGACATCGCCCTCCACGACATCATCAGTCAGGCCCGGCCTGGCGTTGGGCGCGCGGGCGAGGACGGGTGCCTGCGGCAGGTCTATACTGCGCTTGGCCGTCATAAGTGCCACGGGAGGATGGCTCTCCTCGCCAGAAGCTCGAGGTCGCGCGCCGTCCATGTAGACTATGAGGCTCGGAGGCTTCTTCATAGAGCTCACGGAGCTATTCTGGTGGTGGTGTTGGTGATGTTGCTGTTGTTGTTGCTGCTGCTGCTGCTGCTGCTGCTGCTGCTGGGAGTTGGCGCTCCAAGACTTGCGATCGGGCGTCTCAACCTCAAACTCCTTGTCCTTGCCATCGTGCTTCTCCTTCCTCCACGACTCAATCTCCTCGTCGGCGATGGGGGTGATGCCGCGGTTGAAGAGGCGGGATTTACGGTTCCGGGACACCCTCCAGAAGATGACTGCGGCGGCCATGATGGCTACGCCCGGGATCGTGGTGCAGAGGATGATTATGAGGGTGCGTCTGTTGGCCATTGTGGTGTTGGTTATTCCATGCCGCAATTCCTTCCTTGTCGTTGATTCTGTACATAAGTCGTAGTAGGTTTGTCGTAGCAAGTGGGTGCGTAGAAAGAAGCTCACTCCTTCCTCCGTACTTGTACTCCGTAGACGATGAGAAAAAGACAATGTTGTTGAAACGCAGCGCTGGGTACTTAATTACCCCGTCAATTAATGACAAGGATGAAAACGTATTCACAACCACCCCTGGTCAAAGCTGGCCCTGCGCAGTTGTGCTTACAAGTATATGGGGTGGGTCAGGGCGTTCTGGAAGCGGGAGAAGAACGTGCTGAGATCAGAAAATGGTGTCAGTTTAATTTTTTCTGGTAGTCATAAGTATTGCTTGCAGGGCTGCCCTGTACTTTACATTCTCGGTGCTTGAAGAAGAAGAAGATGTACATGAAAGAAAGATGAAGGGTAGGGAGGAGGGCCTCGAAAGGTAGAGAGAGAGAGAGAGAGAGAGAGAGAGAGAGAGAGAGAGAGAGGCTAAAGAGGATGGACGAGAAGATGGAGGGGAGACAGGAACATGCAGGATGCTATGTATGTATATACAAGTAGGAAGGGGGGGGGGAGTCGGTCAGTCGTACCTGAAATGCTCTCGAATGAGCTGAGAGTGTGTGTGTGGTTCTCACACGCTCACACTTTGAAGTCAGGGCGGAGAAAGTACGGAGTAGGTATTAAGTAGTACAAGGATAGGTAAGGGGAAAAAAGAAGAGTAAAAAACACCATTTGTGGGGGGGGGGGCCAAAATGGGGAAACCGGCGGGATGAGAAAGGATGGGGGAGAGAGCATACAAGTATGGAAGATGGGGAGGGGAGAGGGGAGCGGTGACTTTAGCCTACATTTTCTGCTACCTACAAGTACATGAATGAATGCATGCATGCGTGCATGTCCAAGACACGATACGAACACACGCCAGAGCATCGTGGCAATTACCAGCTGCTTGCTTGCTTTCGTCCTCTTCTCCCTTTTTTTCTTCTTTTTTTCCCGCATGCTCTCTTGCCCATGTGCGCATGTGCGCATGCATGCGTGCGAAGCGTGTGTGTGTGTGTGCAGTGCCCCTTGTGCCAGAAAAATTGGAGAAATTTAGCGGGAGACGCCGCGCACCCATCATTCTTTACAGGGGGGCCTACAGTAGCTGCTTCTTCTGTACGGAGTAACCAAGTGGGCTAAAACAGGGGACCTGAACCTCCCCCTTCCAAGCAAGCTTCTGACTTGTTG
Organism: Trichothecium sympodiale; assembly: GCA_003012115.1. NCBI lineage: Eukaryota > Fungi > Ascomycota > Sordariomycetes > Hypocreales > Trichothecium > Trichothecium sympodiale. Next base: position 9,756 of record PXOB01000271.1, read on the forward strand.
AGCTGGCGGGTTGGCAGTGTGGTGGATGAGTGGTTGACAGGTTGCCAGCTCAATCTGCGTCGTTTGACATGTATGGAGTAAATGTATGTAAGCACTTGCATTAGAAGCTTTCCTATTGTAAACCCTTGTTTGAGGATTTGCCTTGAGAACCGTGGCCAGCTGTTAGCTGCTGCTGCTACAAGTACTACCAGCACTACCTACTAGCAGTGATTAAACCGACTGCTACGGAGTACGGAGCACTATATACCTACTTGTATGCATTGTTGCGTGATAGTTTGCCGTTATTTCTCTCTCCCTCTCTCTCTCCGCGCGCCAAGGAGGACTCGAGGACAAAACCTCCGGCTGCACAACCACCGCGGCCTGTGCGTTTTGACAATTCGCCTTTGGAGCGGTGAACCGGTGAAAGAGAGTACAAGTAGAAGCCTCTACAAGCACTATGAAGGATCTACATGTGTAGTGACAAAGTCGTTGTTGTGTGTGAGACTTTCGACCCGCGTGTAAGCACTTGGAGAGGCACATATACAAGTATGTACCTACCTGGATGCCATCACTGTACCGAGTACGGAGTACTGAACTGCACATGGCAATAAAAAGCAGCATGGAATTGGATCGGACTTAATGCACGTCGCTTGAGCCGCTGCCGCACATCCAGATTGCGGCAACCACAAGCCGCCGAAGTCCCCCCTCCACCTTTCTTGAAACAAGAAAAAGCCCGCTTGTTTGCCTACTATCACGATATGCCTCAAGAGGAGTGAATGGGGTTTTTTTTTTGTTTCTTTTTCCAAATATGATTGATATATTACGTGGAAGACACAGTGGAGAGAGATAGAGACGGGGAGAGGGGGAGAGGGGGAGGAGGCCCCTCTGAGAGGTGGGTAATAATATATCTCGCAGCATGCCAAGTTGTTTGTGCAGCATCTACGGAGTACGGAGTATTGTATACAATTAGGTAGCGTCTGGGGTTGGTGTGGTGCAAGAAAACAAGTTTTTTTTTTTTTCTCTTTCCTGTTGTTTTTCTTTCTTCTCTGTATAGAGTTGCCCTGTTTCGTACAATCAAACATCTCATCACCCGTCGTCCCTGGCGGCAAAAATCCTGATTCACGACATTCTGACTGAGACAGGCACAATACTAGAAAGATAAAAAGAAAGATGAAAGAGACGAGACAATGAACAATGAAACGGTGACCCATCGGCCCGAGTGGGAACTCGCTAATACTTAGTTCCGGCCGACGATTGCTTCTTCGAGGCCAAAGCGTTCCCTTGGAGTTCTTTTTTTTTTCACCTTTTCTTTTCTTTTTTTTTCTTTTCTTTTTTTTTTTTTTTTTTGAGCCGCAAATCGACTTGTTGCGCTTGTTTCCTTTCCCCCGCACTATTAGGGTAGTACTTAATAGCAGAACCCGTACCTCTGCTTTCTGGCCTTTCCCCACTAGAGTAGAGTAGGATACATTCGGAGTACGGAGTACATGCATCCATATGCTTTTTTCCCATGGTTTCTCCTCATTGTACTACACAAGTACGTATATATATATATATGTGTGTGTGTGTGTGTGTGTGTGTGTGTGTGTGTACATACACATATTGGCCTTGGTTTTGGTAGTGCTACTGCTGCCGCTACGCAAGAAGCCGAAGCGAGCAGCGAAGGAATCTCCCGCTACCTAATTGCGGAGAACATGCTCGTAGACGTCATATGATAACCAGAGAGGGGTTTCTGCTGGTGGTTTCGATTTGAGATATGCAAGGGCTACCCAACTACTACTCCGTACATGCATATATGTACATGAGCCAAAGATTGCCATTGATCCATAAGATATAGATAGCAGTAGTAGCTGCCTATTGCCACGCTACTACACTTCAAAGACACGGCAGGGCCGGACGGCACGAGATAACCAGCAGCAGCATGTTACATTCGCTTCTCGTTAAACCCCGGAAAGAGAACCGAAGAGGTGATTATCGAATTCTTCATCTCCTCCCTTCTTCGATCGCATCTCCATCTCTCCACTTCTCCGCCTCTCCACCATGTTAACCCTTTTTCCCTCTCTCCCTTCTTCCTCCCTCGCCTAACCTTCGAATGCCCGCCGCCCATTCTTTCCTGCTCCTCCTCCTCCTCCCAAGGCCCGTTCCGCCCCCCTCTCTCCCAGAGTAGATTAGGGGCCAAGAAACGGAAGAGGAGAGGGAGTTGGGAGAAGGGAGAAAGGAGGATAAAGGGTGGGTTCTAGAGACTGCTGCTGCTGCAAGGCATAGCTTTGCCTAGCCTAATAATGCACACACAATTATTAACGCGTTTCTTGCTCTCTTTTCCCCCCTCCTCGTATCGCATCGCTTAGAGCCAATGCGGGGTGGGGGGTGGGGGAAGGGGGAAGGAAATCTGTCTGTGAGGTTGGCATGCACATATCCTACTTGTACATCTCGCTTGCGATACGCTGCAGGATCTGGTTGTGTGCCGTTGCTATAAGAATGGCTAAATAGAGAACGACGGTCAAGCTCATGCTTTAAATCGTTCACATATGGTAACCATGGTAGATGGCAATTGCGAATATATATATGCCTTCTTGCTTGCGGACCAGCAACTCAAATCATCACGCTAAAATGCACGCACAACCCCATCATTGAAGCAGCTCTAGACGGTACCACTACTAGTTCCAGCTAATAGCTACTGACTACTACAAAGATCCCGAATCAAACCAAGAAAGCTCCATTGGATCTAATCTAGATGCGACTCTGCTCCCGAGCACGCCTAGCCCCTCCTCCTCCTCTTCCCCTCACGAAAAAAAGCACCTAATAGGTATTCTATCCCGGCCACACGTCTTCCATGATCCACGCCCCGAAACTTCAAACACGGCGCCTAGCTAGATATCACTAAGGTGTCAAACAAGTGCCGCACACGCCCATCAACGTGGCTCTGCAGCGCGCACGCGTACATTGGCATTCTGGTGCCTGCATCACGAAATCGCCTTCCCGATGGGTAGTCGATGACGCTTGCGACGCAGCCGTCGCCGGGAGTACCTTGCTTGTTCCCTGTCTGATCGAGCTCCTTTGGCGGGCGCTTCAGATTCGCTAGGTAATAGCGTGTCGCATCAAATGACTCTCTGCCACGAACATATCATCAGCATCAGCATCAATCCACTGTGTCGGTATCAAAGGCCAAGAACGGCCCCCGAAGCATTGGCGTCCAACTATCCTATCTATCCTCCGCCTGCCTAACGGGATGTTTGATGCTTTGGCAGGCAGGGCTAATTCAGCGCAGCTTTCTGGGAACAGAGGCTTCAAGTGCGACGACATTTGAACCCATCAAGGTTAGCTGAGCGAGCGCGCCCGGTCTTCCTCGGGTTGAGGGGCCATTGTCATGATTGCTCCATCCCCCTCCGAGAATCGCTCAACTCTGGTCCTTAAAACATACGGTAAGCAGATCCATGGGACTTTGGCCGACTGGCCCTTGGCTCGAGTAGGTTGGCGTGTCATAGTTAAGTAGAGACATCGATGGTTCAGTCACATGTCCGCAGCAATCAGTGACAGCAAATGGAGCTTCTTTTCTCTCTCTAATGACAATTGAGTACGTAGGCTTTTGGTAGACATGTGCTACATCTCTCACGTCCAAGGCCGACAAAGTTCATACTCGGTTCATCCTCTTGATACCCACGGATCTAGAATAAGGGCTACACTTTGATTAGGAAGAAACCCATGTCCTCTTTATAGATATCTGGGTAGAAATGATACGGATTGCCATCAGGCGTTCGCAGTTCCTTTTCAAAGCAAGAAAAAAAAAAGCTGAGCGTACTGGTCAGTTTCAGAGCCAGCAAGAAAGAACGTATAATCAGAGCTTGAACAGAATAGGAACATCGTTTCTTCCAAACCATCTCCGCTCCCTTGTTTCATACTTCAGTCAATCATGATATTGTTTCTAACTGGTCCACGGAGCAACATCGCAGCTCATTTATCAAGATAAGAAATGGACCCCCCCCTCAAGCCATCATGTTACCTCTCTTAGCTAATCTATAGAAGTCACATCTCATCAAGGCTGCAGCGAAAGTCGAAGCCTCACACACACCCATACACGTCTTCTGCTCCACGAAGCACAGCCCGGAGAGGCCACTTCTCGCAAACGGTCGGTCGGCGACTCAGGCAATAGAGGAACTTCCCATACATCATACTATTTGCAAGTAATTGACATCTCGCGGCTTGCTTCATGCGCGCCTCGCTGGGGTGCTGCTGCTACCCTCATCGCCGCTTGTCTGTAGCGGCCAGAGAGGTCACGAACGGCTTCCCTTGGGGCCAGAACATATATTGAAAGAAGGAGATGGACTGCACAATGCTGTACCGAGGATTCGCAGGCTCGAGGGGCGTTGGAAACAAAGTCCCTCGTTCCAGGCGTTCTTGACCCCTGCTGAGCCAGACCCCATGCACACTTGCCAACCTTGATACGATGCATCTCAATTTACCCCCGATCTGACTGGCGTCCTACGTCGTGCTGGGGGGAACCTCGCTCGTCAACCCAGTAGATGAAGTTTCCCAGGGAGCGCTGACGGCATTTTCAGCAGCCTCGAAAGTTGCCATCAGGACCCAGGGCCCTCGTCTGCTCAACTTGGCCTACCGAACGCCCGCCCGCTCAACAGGTTCAAAGGGTCGAAAGACCGCCTAGCACAACCCGCGAATTTGCAACTCTCAAAAAATTGGCACCTTCAGGACCGTCGTCTGCGTGAGCATATCGGTTTCAGTCATCATCAACATGGCTTGTGGTCATTTAGCTGTAGTAACTACCCTGAGCATGCCAGACGCCTCTCTCCAAGGCGTAAAAGACAGTTGTGTAGGGCGATACTACTACTAGTTGGGTATGTCCTCATATATGAGCGGTGTTAGTCAAGCAGACGCGATGTAGAGATGTTTAGGTATGTGTCCAATAGAACGACCAGATCTCTAAACTGAAAGGCTTGTATTCACTGCGGCGAAAAAAAATTCTTCGATTTTTTTTTAGGATATAACCAACGTTTAAAAGATATCAACAAGGGGCTCGCCTCGAATAAAGATTCCCTCTTCCAAGGACCTAGGCAGGTTCAGCATGGTCACACAGATAGAAATTAAAGTAGCGAAGAAGAGTGAAACAGATGTAATCAAGTAATTAATTGTTTAGTCCGTTTAAGGATCTTTCTAAACCCCGTTCGCCCAATACTGATGCAAAACAGTACAAAACATACAGCCCGACCGTTCTTCGTGTTGACCACAAAGGCATACATCGCACCGAATGGTGCTTAGCCTGTTTGCTTTGCGACAACCAAGTTGAGAAGAGGCGCTCGGGAGCTGCCGTCTGGGATTGGTAGAGAGTATTATTCATTAGTGTCATTATCGTGACACTGTCGTAGTTGGATATAAGAGTGCGAACCGCCTTGAAATAATGCGATGGCAAAGCATTAATGGTGTTATAATGGTAACAAATCTGGATGGTGCTCAGAAGCCAAGCAGCAAAGTGGATACGGAGAAGCGAAAGACCGAGTGTGCTGATTCGGTGACGGTCTGAGGTGTCAGAGCCTTCGAATAGCACCTGCCTAGTGCACTGATGGTATTGGTTGGCAGGTGAGCCTGCCCACCATCAAGCCATCTAGCTCAGGGTGTGGTCCTCGAACTTTTTCTGCACTTTGCTCTAGATCAGGTACGCAAACAGACCGGCACCAACTGCCAAGGCCACGTGAGGAACAGCACCAGCGACAGCAAGCGAATCGTCGTCTCCGGTGTTCTCGGCATCATCGCTGCTGGAGGTCTTAGTAGGAGAAGCAGTAGCGCTGGCAGAAGTAGAGGTGGAATCCTCATCCTCGTCGTCATCCTCGTCGTCGTCGTTGCTACCACGGGCAGGAGGAGTAAGAGTACCGCATTGGTCACGGATCTCAGTCTTGCATGCGTCCTGGCCACGAGAGTCACCGACGTTCTGAGCGTTGCACTGGCTGAAAAGCTCGTTGCAAATGAAGGTGGGCATGGTCTGCTTATAGTACTCGAGGCCAGGGGCAGAGCTGTTGTCGGAACATTTGCAGTCATAAGAGAGATCCGACTAAATTGAGTTAGCTGAGTGTCAACAAGTAGAGTTCGCAAAAGACTCTTACCTGCTCGCAGTCATTGGTGCTGGCGGCATCGTCGCAGAGGGCGTAGCAAGTGTTATACTGAGCCTGACACCAGCCGTCTATTCAGAAACATTATGTTAGCTACACGATCAAATGCTGTGCTGTGCTATGCTGTGCGTTGTGCGACTTACTCTTGGTAACTTCTTCGACACTACCAGGGTCAATGGTCATGTCCAGAGGGCTGGAGTAGTTCTTCTGTGCCATGACGGCAGCAGCGAAAGCGACGATGGCAGCGGCGGCACGCATTTTGAATGAGTAGTAATCAATAAGTGGTTACAAGAGAGATGCTTTGGAAGATTGATGTTGCTTAGCAGAGCGTGCGTAAATGAGGCAGGTTGTGATAGATGTGAGAGAATGAAGAACTTCGAGCAGAGGAAGAAGAAAAAAAAACATTATCCAGAAAGGAAGGGAGGGAAAGGACCCGAGGCGGGCCTTATAGCAGGAACTGGTGTGCCAAGTGCCTACAGATGCAACGCTACGCTGGCCACCTGCCTCCTACTGTGACTACGACCTCACCTACTTCCAATTTGATATGACACTGGAAGCGGCGGTCTCGGCTGGGCGCTTGCCAATCCACCCAAGTTGCCTCTTAAAAAAAACCAGTCACTCATGCTTAGCCAACGGGCGGCAGATTTTTGGCAAGCAAGCAAAGGTGGTGCGCTGTTGCCCAGGAAAATGTGTCCAGCGGGTTACGGCCCATTGTTTCCCGCTTGGCCAGCTAATGCCAACCGTCGTGGACCTGCACAGCAACCGATGGGCATTCAAGCTACCCCTGCTAGCGTTCTTGACCTGGCGCTAGTGTGCTCTTGGCAAGTTATGCCAAGACTCTATCGAGGGCCCTTCCACCTACTTGTAGGGAGTTTGGGGAGGCGCACAATCGCGATGTCCGATGATGCCGATTTATCGTCGATGACGGAGCTGGTTCTGCACTACTGCTTGTTGCCTACAATACGGAGTACTGTTAACGATTTCCAATGTGGTGCACGACTCTCTAAATTCCGTGCAACCGACATGGAGTACTCAGTCCTCTCATCAGCTGCTTTTCAACACTCAATCGTCGAGAGAGAATAAAGAGCTACTAGGGCCTAGTAAATGGAAAAGCAAAGAATAATTGAAGAAGAAAGCGTGGACCATGTGCATATTGCAATTAACTTTCATTTCAGGGAGGAACGCACCAGTTTCCTTCGTGGGCGAGGGAGGAGCACCTACCTAAACTTCAAGTTGATAACGCTTTCCCGTTTGGTCGCCCGTTCTGCTCCTACGCGCCAAGGTGGCTACCGAAATTGTTTGTAACTTGTCGTTGCACTGGCGCTTGGCCAGGTACCTCGTCCAGAGGTCTCGTGGACTCATCTGCTTGACCCTCGTCGTCGCTGTCGCATTCGCGTCATGGCTATAGCCAACCAGTATCATCTTGAAACACTCTTCTTGCTCTATTTGCGACAGATCCATCTTTCCACTCTGAACAAGTTGGTCAACGCAGCCGCACAACTTTTCATTCGGTAAAATGCCCAAAACAACGGCGCCAAAATAAAGGCCAGATACATAGCCCTCAATGTAAGACATTGCTCACAAGACCGGCATCCGACTCGATGTCAAAGAGGCATTGGATCAGACTTGAGCTCTCACCAATCATATGTCTCAATTGACACCATGACCACTGACCGCACTGTGCTTGAGGGGTGCTATCAGCCTGCGCCGGGAACGATGCCGGCCAACAGTGGAACCCCCGATGCCGAATTGCAACTGGATTCGATTTTTCCAGGTTCTCATCTTCTGTGCTGTCGATTGTCACTGATTATGTCGTCGCCTTCTTCACGCGACAGTCCGAAGATGGATCTCGGTCTTACAACACAAAGGCCTCATACTACGTACTCACAAACAGAAATGACAACGAAAATCTTAACCCTGGCTGAGACAGGTGGCCATGCTGCTTTGCCCCGTTCGCTATTCGGCTTCCTGCCAAGGCCCAGCCAAGCCTGCCCACCTTGGCTCACTCACACTCGGGTAGCAGTACTGAGTAATTTTGGCTAGACCTTCGGCGACCCCAGCAGTTTGCCTCCTCACCGAGAGACTGACCGCCGAGATCTTCGCGACTCAGAAGCGACTATCACTCTGATCATTACCATGAACTAGGAATTCGGTACGATAGTCTCTTGCACTAATGCCGAAGCCAACCCCTCATTTTCGCGCTACGGCATTACAAATACCCAGTTATGACTACCCCTCTTCAACTGCAACGCTTGGGGGGAGGAAATACGAGGTTGGCCACAACACCCTTGCAGATGAGCGGCTCTATTAGTCCTCGTATCCCATCTTCCCGTGTACATAATAAGCTTACCTACACTCGAGCGCAACAGAACTCAGGCTTTGCAAGTCCCAACGATTTGTCGACTGATTGTGACCGTCACACAGTTGGGGTTTCCAATTCAGTTACAAGCAAGGTCTCGGTGTGTCTGTCTGTTGGACAAACTTCACCGCAGTAACACCCAGATGGCTCAGCATCATACAGCATCATACGATGCACGAACTCTCATCGTTCGCTAAGCTTATTCCTGGGCATGATATGGCACCAATGGACCCAGCGTGCAACTTAATGACATGTAGCCAACTTGGGTGCGTAGCTATACATTTTAAGACTAGGGTTTGAGCACCTGTCGTGGTGGTCTAATTCGATAGTCTCTAATGTATGACATGTCATCTTAAAGAAAATAAACAAATACCATGTCGCGAAGTCAGTCAACTCGTTTGGTCAGATCAAAGTGCAACCAACCAGCTAGTGAAGCTCTTGTGCATTAGGCTAGAGAAGAACTGAATTAATCTTAAGCAGGAATATTACAATAAAACAAGACAACACTGGCAACAAGAGAGACGATATGCAATTACATACTCCGTACTCCGTACTGCATATCGGGATTATTTGTATAAAGATGTAGGGTAAGTGAGAGAGAGCAGCATCAGTGACCCCGACGCAAGGCCCGAGCTCCTGCCCCTTATGTAACCCCATAACGAGCCCGCCTTAGTCGCGCCGTATTACCTATCTATCAACTTAATCTTAGCAATTAACTTTGCAAAGTAATGCTTGCATGGCTTCTTCTAGTTCATCACCAGTAGTCCAACATCGGATTTGACGCTATTGGAGAGAAGCCTACGGAGCACACCAATGCCATCCGCATACGGGATACTAATTAATGACATCTTTTCAATATGTTCGACAAGCTCCCGCGTGAGCTGATTGACGCGATCCTCAAGCAATGTCTCATCCTCGGATGCCAAACCAAGAACCTTGTCCTGGAACTTAGGCTCGTCTGCCGCACCTTCAATGCCTTTCTCAAGCCATATGCGTGCCGAACCCTGGATCTGGACTTTTCCCGCCTTAGTAAATCCAACACTCGGCCTCGCCCCCAGTTTGATGCTCTCCAAACGATTGGATACCACTGCAAGAACATATACATTGATCTAATGGTCTTGCGCGACGACTGTAAGTCATTGCCCCAATGCCATGCGTAGCAGGGTTCAAGCTGACGTCTCTACCTTGAATAGTGGAAGTCGAATTTCTCGCTACCCTCTTCGCGCGAGTCTCCTCTATGAACGACTTTTGTCATCAATTGCGAACGTGGTACTGTATGCACGAAGGATCCTTCACCGAAGACGACTATTACAACGCCGTAGAGACTATGCTGTTCAACTGCCGCGGTGTCGAGGGCTTGCGACTCAATATGCCATTTCAACTAGTTGGCCCCCATTGCAGTGTGGCTACTCGAGTTTTGGCAAACACTATCAAAGCCTTTGCTAATCGACCGGAGGAGGACTCTGCATTTCTGAAAACTCTGGTACTGGAGAACGTCACGGACATTGCCCTCCGCTCCATGTGGATGAACCCCGTCGACCTGACGAATATGAGCAAGATAACGAATAAGGTAGAGCATTTGGTTATGACACTCAGACGCCATGAAAACGAGATCGAGAGGGTACGTTTCTTTGGCCTGTCACTGTGGGACTTCATTGGGCGTATTCAGCAGCTCAGCAGCCTGTGCTTGATCGCTATGGACCATGATGACCGTCCGCCCCGGGGCCTCAAGCAAACAAGGCACTGGCAGATGCCCGTCGAAGAATGGCAGACCAAAGCAATCCCAACTTGGAACACGCCTTTGATGCCGTCGCTCACACGGCTGGAACTTAAGAGGGTAGAAATTCTTGGCGGGGCCTTCGTGGGCATGCTGGAAGGGTTCGGCCAGACTCTAGAGGAACTTTACCTGAATGAGGTCTTTCTCAAGACTGAGCAGTCAAGTTTTTGGAATCAAGACTCCAAGAGGACTTTGTGGATCGGCATGCCTAACCAAAGGCCACCAAAACCTGACAACGGCATCTGGATGGCAATGTCTCTGAGAGCGGTTCTACCCCACTTGAAAATCTGCCGGGCTTCGTTTCTGGCTTACGACCTGTATATCTCCGACGACACTCTAGGCTCACCCGAGTTTGACCTCATCGACCCTTGTGGTCTGGGCCGCAGTATATCGCAACGCTTCGTTGACGTCATAATGGGCATACGACAGCCTAATATGCCAAATGGCGAACCTGTCGAATATTTACATCACGACTTCAATATGGACAGCGTGCTATTGCAGGAACTGCAAGAGAGACCGAGTCAGTCTTCAGTAGTAGACTACGATACGAACGCATATCAAACGGCGGTTATCAACACTACATCCAGATGGCAACGAAGTATTGACGGCTATTTCCCTAACTGCAACCCCACGACACTGGATGAGCTGCACTATATTGCAGAGACAGCATGCCATGGCATGAATGAGGTGCACCGGCGGCGGAGCGAGCATAACGCTGGTGGTGGAATAGGAGATGAGTATGCTCAAAACTACTTGATGTTGCATAGTAGCCCAGACGGTCGTTCGGAAGCTCGGGCTACGGAGGAAGAAACTGGTAGCTAAGAGAGTCGCATAGCGGACAGAACTCGTCCTTGGGCATTGCTCTGTTGCGTATTGCTGTATATACCCTAATGAAGAAGCTTGCGTATAGTGGAAGCAAGCTCTTAATATAACGACATAATGAAATCCCATTCGTTGCCTCATATCATGGCCAATGAATTTATCCGTTTCTTCAAGACCCGATGCTTTTGACTAATTCAATCCTTCAAGCTCTATAAGAAATCACGTATGATTTTTAGAGGGAGATATTGTCCCTAAATAATAAAAATGAAACGAGATGAGAACCAATGAAGGTCGATCATTGCCCGCTGACACCGTTGACGCCATTCTTCTGCAATGCCACGGCAGCCTTTTCAGCCGCCTGGAGCACGTCATTCGTCAGATCCTGAGCATCCTCAACTCCGCAGCTCACGCGGACTAGGTCGTCAAAGACGCCCACGGCCTCCCTCTGATCTTTGGGGATGCCAGCGTGCGTCATGGCGCTGGGAAGCTCGACCAGAGACTCGACACCGCCCAGCGACTCGGCCAGAGTGAATATCTTGGTCTCTTGGCAGAAGCGCTCGGCGGCTGCGTGGCCGCCCTTGATGCGGAAGGAGAGCATGCCGCCGCCCATGCCGTCGCGGTGCTGCTTCTGAGCAATGTGGCGATGAGGGTGGGAGTCCAGGCCCGGGTAGTTGACGGAGATGACGTGGGGGGAAGCCTCAAGGGCGGCGGAGACGGCGAGGGCGTTGCGCGAGGCCTCACGGGCACGCAGGTGCAGCGTCTTGAGGCCGCGGTGGGCGAGCCAGCAGTCAAATGCGGAGGGGACGGCGCCGATGGCGTTCTGGAGGAAGGACAGGCGCTGCTGGAGCTCGTCCGAGTTGAAGGCGGCGACGCCCATGACGACATCGCTGTGACCGTTGATGTACTTGGTTACCGAGTGGACGACAATGTCGGCGCCCAGATCGAGCGGGTTCTGGACGTAGGGGGAGAGGAAGGTGTTGTCCACGACGACGAGAACGCCGTGCTTGTGAGCCTCGGAGACGACGGCACGGATATCAACCAGGCGCAACGTGGGGTTGCTGGGCGTCTCGATCCAGACCAGGCGAGTCTGCTCCGTGATGTGCTCGCTGATGTCGACCTCGATCTCCGGGGTGAAGGTGACCTTGACGCCGTGCGCCTTGGCGACCTGAGTAAAGTAACGGTGCGTCCCGCCGTAGACGTCGGAGACGGAGATGACATGGCTGCCGGCAGCGAGGCTCTGAAGGATGGTGGCCGTGGTGGCGCTGCCCGAGGAGAAAGCTAGGGCATACTTGGCGTGCTCGAGGGCGGCAACGGCGGTCTCGAAGTTGAAGCGGTTGGGGTTGGCGGATCGCGAGTACTCGTATTCGCCGACGGGCTTGCCGACGGCCGTCTGCGCAAAGGTTGTCGAGAGGGAGATGGACTCGATGACGGCGCCAGTGACGGGGTCGTGAGGGCTGCCAGCATGAACGGCCAGGGTGCCAAAGTTGTGGACTGGCGAGGCCGGGCGGGATGGCGTAGCCACGGGGACGGTCGTAAGAGAGGGCGACATGGTTTTTTTTTATACGTTTTATCTTCGGTATGAATTGTATACCCCCGATGTGTGGCAATTCCGATGTTGTTTCTTGTGAGACGATCCTCTGTTCTCAACAGCGAGGGCTAGCAAAGGTATTAGAAGGGGGAATAAAAGTTGCAGGTGGAGGAGGACCCTACATATAAATATGCATAAGAGTGGGGTGAGCCAAGTCGATTTTGTAAAAGACCCCTCTTTGATTGTTCTTTTTCCCTTTGTTTGTTTATTCCCTCTCGCTTTTTTGGTCTTCAGCTGTGAAATTTATTTCGCTGGCCGGCGGGTCTGGCGGTTGATCGGCTGCAAGGTGGAGGTTGAAGTACTAATAAGTAGTAGTAGTTGCTACAAGCGGGAGGTGGATATCGTCGTCTTGCGAAGGGATAGGAGGATTACCCAATCGCGAAATATGATTAGAAGGAAATGGAAATGCCTACTCCGTATGGTAATTTGAAAGTTGCCAAGCAAGTTTTGTGTGATTTTGGGAACCTTTCGGTTTGTGGTGGAGGGGTTACAATCTTTCTTTAAACTATTTGTTTCTCTTCACGTGGTAGGTGGTTTAATGTCTGAAACCTCGGAATCAAAAAGTAAGAAGATGTATCGGTGCTCGGAGCACTCTGATGTGAAAAACCTAATTATGGCGTGAAGAAGAAAAAGAGAAAAAAAGTTTCAATCCTCGGGCCAAGGTGCCGAGCTTAGATCCAAGCACTACACTTTAAACTAAAAATTTCTTTCCTAATAAAACCTCTCTCCCTTCTCAAACAAGACTATGCCCCGTGTGATGACACCATTTCCAAGCTATTAGATAACATTTACCTTAGTCAAGGTATGGCGATGCTTGGGTATATGTCCCGGTCGATCTACTAGGGTAGGGTGTGTGTCACTGTGTGTGTGTGTGTGTGTGTGCTCCGCTTCCAACCGTTCGAACTTTTTCTGACCGAATGTTTATCTGCTTCTATTGCTACTCCAATGGCTACGTACAAGTACGTATTGAAATGGAATCGTATTGGTCGTCGATACGCTGATGGGTAATGCATAATACTGCATGCTGCACAGGAACCTGGCTCGATGCCTCTGGAAACTCCCAGACCCCTGCAAAAATGATTTGTCTCACTTCACAACTCATCGCCCTAAGATTGTCCCGGATGATCAATCAAGTTTCCGCTTTGTTTGTTATAGTCGGTGAAGGTGCCATTACTTAGTAGCATGATGGATTGGATGGTATGGTAATAGCTCGCAGAAAACGCTGGGCGTTGCTTACTTGAGCGGGATTTGGTAATCACCAGCGGCCAGCGTCGGGGTTCACGCTATCTTGGGTACGGAGTACTTAACCTAGTGGTCTTTTTCTTACAAATACCTGGAGAAATACTAGGGTAGTAGGCGCCTTCTAGAAAGGACACATGATGATACCAGAGGAAGCGTCAGCTGAGCTGACCTGTTGTGTCTTTTCTGACAAAGTGCATTCAGCCTTCGGGTCGACGTGGAGGGCCGGAAGTCGGGGGGTTGTAGCAGTATTGTTGCGCGCGCCCTTGCATGCCGGCCTCCCATGTGCTACGCCGTTGATCAATATTGTGATACTATTCCGTACTAGTAATCTGGCTCTCGGGAGGCCAAGATTGTGCGACTGCACCCTCGATGGCGCAATTGGCCTAGGCTTATGGCCGCCGAATGTCAGCTGCATGGAGAGACGGTCTGATTTACGGCTTGGTTCAAGTTCAAAAGACATGATCGATTTCGTTCAATTCAAGCTTGCTGCCTGTAGTTTTGCAATGGCGTGTCGAAAGCATGGTCAGCCTTGGCGCTTTATTTGTGTCGCCATCTGTATGTACTCCCATAAATGATTGGACCTACATCTTAATACTCCGTACTTTGGGGCCAAAATACACCGACCATAGTCCCTGCTTGGCCGTGCAACTGGGCGATCAAGAGCGGGATTTGTCCACAGTAGAATGCCAAAGCCGAAAAGCCCACCATATTCAAAAGCCAACATGGGGTATTATTAGCAGTGGAAGCCTTCATAGTGAGCTCACATGGCACTTGACAAATAGGCAGATAGGATAGTAAGGGCTATCCTGTGAGTTATCTTAAATAGATCGCTAAGTGTTTAAGCGGTTTATGCTTGAATTTGTGCATCCAGTGATTGAATGCTAATACCTAGGTAGGAGTCGCTTACGACAAAACCCGAATACGCGACCTCGGCTCGGATTCGGATCATATCCCCATGCCGACTGTCCAACCAGCCATTTCGCATTATTATGCCCCGCCGACCAATGACGGGACGGCCTCGAAGTTGACCATGGCGAAGTCTTTGGATCTCAGGGTCCTAACCTCAACCCCTTCATTTCTGTGAAGAGCATGCATCTTCGAGTCCCTTGATGACGGCATGCCAATGACGTCCTTTTCAACAAGGCGTCTAACAAAAGGTTGAACCGACCAGTGGAATGATCACCCCTTGCTCAGACATTGTGAATACATCGATACCCCCTACGGTCATGCCGCCTGTTCAAGATCCGACTACCGCTTTAGACGAAGGATTCAGGAAGCCTGTTTGACCTCTGATCTCGCTGCGATGCCGCCCCGTCGCTCGCACAAGAAGTCTCGCGCTGGCTGCAAGAGGTGCAAGAACAGGAAGATCAAGGTTAGCTTCAGGCGATTCTCGACCGTCAATTGCGCTCACCGACACTAATGAGGGTGACGCAGTGCGATGAGCTACACCCAAGATGCGGCAATTGCGAGAAGCATGGCGTCATATGCGACTTCGAGAATCCGGAAATAGTGTCCGACCTCTCCTCGAACTCTCCAGCCGATGTCGATACCCCCAGACCGACAACGACTCACCTCCATATCCCAAGCGTGGATGACTTCTCCCGACGCCAGCCTTCGCCCGCGCCTCCGCAACCCACCCCGGGGATGTTTTCCTTGCCAAAAGCGACTTCAAATTCTCATCATGCCACGGCGCAGGTTAGCCGACTGATGGAGCTGCGGTTGATGCATCACTTCACGGCCTTCACATCCAAAACGTTACTCACTTCATCGCCTGTAACGGAAAATATCTGGGCCAAGGCTGTGCCTGACCTGGCATTCGCGGGAAGGACTTATCTCACCGATGCGATCCTCTCAATTGCGGCACTCCATCTGCGCTCACAGACCCCAGAGGACAAGGAGGTCGTACAGGCATCTCACGCCTATTCGGCGTCGACACTCGCTGAATACTGCAGCTCGCTGGAAAGCGGTATTACTCAAGACAATGCAGAGGCGTTGTTCCTGACTGCCACACTAATTGCCTTTCAGGCAGTAGCATCTCGCATATTCGTCAAAGACGATGCCGACCCCGGCAGTCGATACATGCTTCCTACAGCTTGGTTTCACGCTTTCCAGGGAGTCAAGACGGTAGTGGCTACCTCGTGGCAATACATTCGTAGCAGCAATATTGTCAAAACGGTCATAGACTCCCAGCCGAGTTTACAGCTGGATCTCAACCCACTTGCGCCTGAGTCCTTCTTCGGCCATCTACTTCACGACATGGACGAGGAGCTTGCGACCGAGGAGGCTCACTACGTGCAAGTCACGGACCAATGCTACTCTCATGCAGTATGCGTGCTCAACTGGGCTCACAAAAGTGCATACCCCGCAGCATCCTTGGCTTTTCCTGCTACCGTCGCCCGGCGGTTTATCGAGCTTGTAGAGGCCAAGAGACCCCGCGCCTTGGCAATACTGGCATGCTTCTTTGCTTTGTTGAAGCGCGTGGATGGCGTTTGGTGGCTACATGATGTTGCGCGTAGAGAAGTCATGGGGCTGGTCGGTTTATTCGAGTCTGGGTCTAATTGGTGGAAGCATCTGGAGTGGCCTATCCGGATAGCGCTGTGGGATGGAAGCTCTATACCCACGGATGTCTGGGGTGCGGACACACAAGCTCAGGCGCAGAATGCCCACGGCTTTGTCAGCCATATCGAATTGATGGCGGAGCTGATGGGACAATCGCAGGTGTTGCCAACAACGCCGATAACGGGCGAGAACGCTCCTATAGCAGGGCGTACACCAGTGTCCCCTCAACATGTTGAAGTTGATTAGAGGTAGATGGAACAAACATAGCGAGATTGGTGGTTACAAGGCATGTACCGCTCAAGTGAGTTATATATATATCATGAACAGGTGTTGGGGGCTTTTTTCTATAGGTACATAACAGGCATTTGCTTACATCAACTTGGCGCATCTTAAGCAAATCAGTCCTTTATAGCAAAGAATACCACAACGGGAATAAATATTCGGAAAACAAGGCCATGATGGTAATTTGTAGACTGTTCACGATACAGACTAAGCTCAAGCTTGAACAGGTGCTAGAAATACTGGGAGTCGTCCATTGCCACAAAGTCTGAAGTGGTATACACAAGCTCTGCTGCTGGTCCTAGACATTATGCCATGCGCCAAACTCCATTGATGTAACCGGACACCATTACGCTACTCCCCCCACCCTATTTTCCCCCACGCAGTGACAATCATTTCCGTGCTCTCTTTGTCTCTTCCTCGATATTGTCAATCTCATCTCCGTCGTCCTCGACGTCCCTGTTCCTCTTCAGGCCCTTCATCTTCCTCGTCTGCAATTGGCCGAGATCCTGCTTGCCGAGATGCACCCTTCCGAGCTTGTCACCCATATTGTCTGTCGTGATGTTCTTCTTGGTCTTTTCCTCGGTGCCGCGCGCCTTGCGCATGCCCTCCTTGCGGGTGGCCTCATCGGGCTCTCTTGTCCGCCCAACGCGGAAGTCCATTCTCGGTCCCATCTCCTCGACTTCCACGCGGGGGAGGCGCTGGCCGCTGCGCTTGGTGGCGATGAGGTACGTCCGGAGGTGGATTGCGGGCTTGGCCTCTCCCTCCCCGGTGGTCTCCTCGGCGGTGATGGAGACGATGTACTGCAGCCCTTCCACGTCGACCTTGTCCGAGGTCTCACCCTTGAAGAAGTCGATGAACAAGCTCTTTGCGAGGGTGAACTCATTGGCAACGGGGCTCTCAAAGGCTGTGCCCGCGAAGAGCAGCATGGGGCGCAACCCTACGGCAAACTTTTTCGTCTTGAACTGGGTCATGCTCCTGTAGCTCTCCGCATCGAGGTACAGCTCCAACATGTCAAAGACCTTGTAGCCGAATGTGCGGACCATGGTGAGAGTGTGGGGGCGCTTCTTTTGGCTGCTGCCAAAGACGAGAAGAGAGGCGTCGTTCTTCTCGGAGAAGAACTCAAGCGAGGCGGCATCGTCAAAGGGGTGAATTGCGTTCTTCTTGGTGAACTTCTTGGCCAGGGGCTGGCGCATAGAGTGCAGGTCGTTCAGGGCGTCCTGAACAATCTGCGAGCATGTCGTACCGCGGAGGAAGAGGCATGTCTTGGGGTTCTCGATGGCCTTGGGCTCGCGCTTCTCGAGGGCCCTCTTGGAGCGGGCATTACGAGGTTTTCTGGAGAAGCTGTGAGTATTTGACGGAACAATCATCAACGACGAGGCTGAATCTTACACTTGACGAAGCATTGTGTCCGGATCTTGTAGTTAATGCAAGTTGTAGAGATACCAAATGCTACTCGGTAGTATACACTCGTGGCTCTGGCGACTCGCAGAAAAAAAAAAGTCTTTATCGATAATCGCCCGTCAATCAGAGTGGATGGCCCCGCCTCTTGTCACGTGTAGACATCTCGGCCATCGCTCTGTTGCGGGCCTTGGTCCGTCGGTCAGCCTCGGTACTTTCCTCCCCGCCCACCGCTTACGGAGCAGCCCAACTGCAACCAGGTGACGCTCTTCCGGGGTCAAACGTTAAGGTTGCTTTCTTGGCCCAAAACACAACCGCCAGCTTTCCTTCAGCTGCTTCTCACTTTGTTTATTTCCACCCAACCCATCCTGAACGCCCTGAACTTTCGTTTGCAGCCTGCAATAGCCGCTTCTGCATTTCTTCTTTCTTTTTATTCTCCGAAAGTGCTCGTCTGTCCGAGCGATTTTTCTCCCAAGCATTTGCATACCATAGCCTACGCCACAATGTCGTTCATGGGAGGGGCGGAATGCTCAACAGCAGGCAATCCACTGAGCCAGTTCCAGAAGCACGTCCAAGATGACAAGACGTTACAGCGAGACCGTCTTGTCGGTCGAGGTCCTGGCGGACAGCTCAACGGCTTCCGTAGCCAGAATGCCAACGCACCTCAGGACGAGGTAGGTCCTAGTCCTCTTGCTGTAACGGTGCCCATTACTAATGCATTTCGGCGATACCATAGATGGTCAACGGCTTCCTGAATAGCGGCCCGAATCTGCAGCAAGAGATGCCTATGGGCGCCGGCCCGGCTCATCTGAACCCAATTCAACAGCATGCACCTATGAGAGCAAGCTCGGCATCGCCCTCGTGGGCGCAAGACTTCCACAGCCAACCTGGCATGGAGTCGGGCTTCAAAGCTCCTCCCGGGGCGCAGTTCAACACGGAAGAATTTGCCCGGTTTCAGATGAACAACCAAGGGGCGTCGTCGCATGCGAGCCCTATGCCGGGTGCCATGGCGAATCAGGTCGGTCATCAAAATTCAATGATGAATATGGGCATGGGCATGGGCATGATGGGTAGGGGCATGTACGGTCAATTCCAGCCAATGTACCAGAATCAACAGCCTATGCAGCAGCAACAAGAACCCGAGGGCAAGGGCAAGGGCCGCATGGTAGAACTTGACGACAACAAGTGGGAGGAGCAGTTTGCTCAGATGGAGATGCATGACAAGGAGGACGTCAAGGAGGGGCAGGCCGAGGCTACGGCCGCTGAGCGCGAGCTTAACGAGATGGACAAGGCTATGCAGTCTGAAACTAATGAGTTTGGTGACTTCGAATCTATCTGGAAAGGTATACAGGCTGAGACGGCTACTGCTAGGTCCATGGTCAACGAAGACTTATTCGATCAATTCGACTCCGGCGATTGGAACAACGATCTCGTTCCCGACTTTCAAGGCATGGGCGACTGGGGTCGATTCGGCGACCCCATTATCGACAGTTACATGTTTGAGGAGGAGAACATCTTTAGCAACAGTCAGAACGCCTTCGACGAAGGTGTCCGTATTCTCAGAGAGGGCGGTAATCTTTCGCTTGCCGCCCTGGCTTTTGAGGCTGCCGTACAGCAGAACAAGGATCATGTTGAGGCATGGGTATATCTCGGATCTGCCCAGGCACAAAATGAGAAGGAGACTGCCGCTATTCGAGCTCTTGAGCAGGCATTGAAGTTGGACCCCAATAACCTCGCCGCTCTTATGGGCCTGGCTGTCTCCTACACCAATGAAGGCTACGATAGCACAGCCTACCGTACCTTGGAGCGCTGGCTCTCAGCCAAGTACCCAACGATTCTCGATCCCAAGGACCTCCACCCCCCGGCTGAGATGGGCTTCACCGACCGTCAAATGCTTCATGACAAGGTGACACGATCCTTCATCAAAGCCGCCCAACTCAGCCCTGATGGCGAACACATGGACCCTGACGTTCAAGTTGGCCTTGGTGTTCTTTTCTACGGAGCCGAAGAGTACGACAAGGCTGTCGACTGCTTCCAGTCCGCCCTGACCTCTTCAGAACTCGGCTCCACCAATCAACAAGAGCAGCTACACTTGCTCTGGAATCGTCTAGGAGCCACACTCGCTAACAGCGGTCGTTCCGAGGAGGCCATCGCGGCTTACGAGCAAGCTCTCTCACTGTCACCCAACTTTGTCCGCGCTCGTTACAATCTTGGTGTCAGCTGCATCAACATCAATTGCCATCAGGAGGCTGCGTGCCACTTCCTCGCCGCTCTCGATATGCACAAGTCCATCGAGAAGTCTGGCCGCCAGAAGGCCCGTGAAATTCTGGGTCAGGGCGCAGGCGGGCAAGCAGACGAGACGATCGATCGCATGTCGGCACAGAATAGGAGCAGCACGCTCTACGACACTCTCCGACGCGTATTTACACAGATGGGCAGAAGGGATCTCGCAGAGAAGACCGTCGCCGGCGTGGACCCCGATGTCTTCCGCCCGGAGTTTGATTTCTAGAAGAATTCGGCTTCCTCTAATGAACATCCTCATGAAGGTTTCGCACTGATGTCTGGGGCCAAATCGGGTTTCCCAGAGCCAGACGAGGGTAATGGTATAGACCTATCGAAAGTGGCTCTCTCAGACGATGATTTCAAGAATCTGGTTGATCAATGTCTGGTGCAAATCTCTGCTATTCATAGGAACGTTCATAATTTGCTGCAGACGAAGCCTGACTGGCTATTCGGTTCTGTTGCTGTTGTTGGTCTCAAGGGCAAGTCGGCAAGCGACAAGGCAAAGCTGCTCGAGAAATGTTTGTCAAGGATGCCTCGAGTGCTTCTCCCAAAGTATCAGCACCTCTGCTCCAAGCTTCAGACTCACTGCTTTCCTGTCATGAGGACTCTTAGCGTCAGCGGGGCGTGTCCGCGTCGACGCGAGGAGTTTGCGACTTTCATGTGGAAGGCACAAAACATGCTCACTTGTGATGCGGACACAATCATTGGCCTAGGTCAGAGTATACCGGTGTCACATCAGTTCGCTGAGACACTGAGGTTTCGCCGCCGAATAATCAGGAGTGAACTTGACAGGTTTTTTGACGAATTCCAGGTACAGATTAGGGAGCAACTTAAGAAGTCCTAGCCGTCGAGGCGCTTCACAAAGAGAGCACACGGAGCGCGTTGCTGGAGGCTCTAATGGTTAAAGTGCATATTCGCTGGCATCTGGTTCGGAAGACTACGGTTGGAAGTTGTCTCCCATGTACGATAGATTTCATTATAACGTTTGGCGTCGAGCGGAGGTGGGTGTGAATGCGAAGAGGGAAGGATGGAGCTGTTGCTCTACACTTGTGGCCGCGATGGACGTCTAGAATAGATTGGTCATTGACCCCGAGCGGATAGATGATCCAGGGACGGGAAGACGTCCGCAGTGCGATCACGTACCTGTAATCACGTATCTGGTCTGGACATATGCGCACGCCCACTGAGAATACTGTGCTACATGATTGTTTTTTTCGCAGAAACACAAGCCACACGGTGAACAGGTCACCTGTTGTACGATATATGTCGTGTAACCGCGGTTGGCCGTGGTGACATCTGAGGCTAATCCTGGGGCTGTCAATATGTGTATTTTTCTATTATTGTACATGTTCAATATCGCGGGATTTACGGAGTATGAGCGGGCTGAATCATGATTCAATGACTTGCATGGAAAGCCCAGGAGGGGAAGGGGGGGGTTTGATTATAGGATGGGGACGATACGGGAGAATATTGCGCCTTCGGCAGGTGACAGGCTCCAGAGGCAAATGATTTGTACGGGAGAGAGAGCACGCGGTTCCGATTGCGCCCTCATGACACGTGGAGTAGCGTGAACTGAAGCGCATGGAAACATGCAAGACGGACACAACAGGCTCCATGACCAGGAACTCGTGCCCCCAGTGCGCGGAGTCGTCTTTGAGCCTGATTAGTAGTAGGGGTGAGGGTGTCCTGTCCTACAAGTAGCTAGACAAGGCAAGCCAAGTCTCTGGTTGGCGCCGGGACATGTACGGCGTGGCGTTTTTTTTTTTTTTTCGAACGGCAACGGAGAAGGGACCAAAGAGTTTCTGCTCTACTGGAATGCGAGAGAGGGTCGATGGACGATTCGTTGACGGGATCGGTGGAAGCGCATGTGGCATTAAAGTAGGTTCGGGGGGGGGGGGGGGGGCAGACTGATATGCAAAAAAGAAATACATGGCTTTTTCGCAATCTAGACTAGATGCAAACAAATCTCCCAAGTTACATTATGAGGAGAAAAAAAAGCTTTTCGACGAGACAGACAGGTAGATTCGAGCCATCGTCATCCGTTCCTGAATGAAGCCTTTTTTTGCTCTCGACTCAAAGGGAACGAACGCTTGTTGTATTGAGTAACACACAATGGCGTTGAAAATCTGCCGAAAAACTTTTCCTGCCGGTCGTTCACGACACAAAGCGCGCAGGACCAACAAAGTGTGAAGGCAGCCTTTCTTGGCGGGGGGACCGGGTCATGGTGATTGATGGCCGATGATTGTCGGTCGATTCATACATAACATCTAAAAAAGATATACTTGTATGTCGTATTAAATGTACCGTGCATGAGAGTTCTTATGAATGATTCGACCCTTGGGTGTCACATAACACAGGGCGTGGCTCTTTGACAGCAGCGGGCGTTTTCTTCACAAGAAGCGGTTTCGGCTTCAACCCACCCGGATTGACAATGCCTCTCTCCCTCCATCCTGATGAA
>PXOB01000272.1:0-58791 GCA_003012115.1 Trichothecium sympodiale
CCCCCCCCCCCCCCCTTCTTCTGATGCTTTTTTCCCTCGTGATCTGCAGGTTGTTGAGCGCATGGCTGGATTTCAAGGTTCGTGTCTGACTATTGTACATATACTCCGTATACGGAGTACATACAATATATTTGGGAGGTCGGACGAGATCGGGGGAGGAAAGACCCTGCTTCTTGTGGGTGTGTGATGTGTATGATATCAGAAAAAAGTCCTCTAGTAATGGATTATATCTGATATGCTTCCAAATAATACCAGTCTATTTTGACTGCCGTGCCCTGCAGATGTGACATCCGGTTCCAGTCATCAGCGCTGTGGGTACCTGAATCCGTAGGCTGAAGCCCGTCACTAATCTCGGGCGTAGGTGGTGCTTGCGTGCTCCGCGGTCAAGGCCCTACAAATACGGGCAACGGGCAGGCCGGGCGAGGGAACCTAGTACTCCGTAGCCTAGTTGCAGTTGGGCAGTTGACGCTATACGTACATGGCAGTAAGCTGGTAACCCTGCTGACCCGCCCCAGAGGGCACGTACCGATAGACTCGACGATTAACGTCGTGTAGCTTCCTACTTGTAGACGCTTCCTCTCAGGTATATGGCCATGTTCGCGCGATAATGGTATAGGAGCGGGCTCTTTCAGACATTATTTCCGGCAACGCATCTTTTCATCTTTCGCAACAGTTGCCCTCCCCCCTCCTTTGCGAAATCCCGGAGCTTTTTCGCCTTATGACCTATTATATGACATCTAAGCTTCGACAGCAAAACAAAAAGAATTTTTTGGGACGAATGGTAAAAGTAAGCGCACTCCGTACTCCGTAATCCTTCGACTGCTGGCTTCAAAACTTGGGGCGCCGATCATTCTGGGATCTGATGATGTATGACCGCGTTTTCGTCCATCTTGGCCGTTCCCGTCCTCGATCCTTCTCAAGCATGTGCCTTTTAGACGGAGAGAAAAGATGGGGAACGGGGGTGATGAACAAAGTTACATGTCCAATCTTGAAGCGGGGAAGACGACTTTGGTATGTTGTGGTGTGAAATGTGTAACTTGAGGGGAATGGGGATGGGGATAATAAGGGTTGCCACGAGAAAATCGTCAGCTTCTCCAAACCTTGACGAGGGCCGCCGCCGGCCTACCTCGGGTACTACACTACTGTAGGGCAGCGTGGTGTTGGTGGTCAATACCTACCTATAGCTGTGCAGGTACGTACAGATTGTAGGGGTTGTTCAGACGGCCTCTCTGTCAGTAAATGTAGCGCCCCACCATCGTTGTACGACAACGGCCATCCGTGGCTGCTGCTGCTGCTGGCCGAAAAGATGGGTGCATCGTTCCTCAACCATTTGCACCTTGTTTCCTGATAGATAGAAGCTTCTATGGACTCTTCTTTTTGGCGTCTGTGAGGTGTGATTCGTTGGATGACGATTGTTGCAGGTTGCACTACTTTGACATCGAGGGAAGGGCTGTGCTGGGATAAAGTGCTTACCACTCACCAGATTTGTATGTACTAATGTCATTGGTCAGTTTTTTTTTTTTTTGGTCCAATCCCCCTCCCCGCCTTCTTCTCGTCGCAAGTTCTCATTTTTCAGCTTCTTACTACAGATAGGCGTGAGCCATACCTAGTAGCACATAGCTGGATGCATTGTTTGTAAGAACCTGGAATGGGTGACGGCACTTTGGTTCTGGTGAAAGTGGCTCCGGTCCAGGGTACCCAAGTACCGCCTGCCGAAAATGTACCAGCCATGGCGCCTTTTTTTTTTTTTTTTTTTCGGGGGCTTGTGTGCTGTGAGCTGTGAGCTGCATGTAAAAGGTACCCGGTACCTTCTAGAACGCTAAAAGCGCACCTCGACTTGACTTCTCACTGCATTTAAGGTGCTAGAGATGCCCCATAGAAGTGCTAGAGAATGTGCTTAGCACTCCCCTAGAGCGTCCCAACTTCACCCCAAGTCCACCCCCCCGGTCACTTTCCCGTCAGTCCGCGCCCCCGTTTCCCCCGTTTCGACTTCCATCTGTTCTTCCAGTCCAACTTGACTTGGTCTGGGCTGGAATCTACCGTCTCTCTCTGCCTTCTTGTTTCTTTCCCTTCTCTCTTTCCCCTTCTCTTTCTTCCCTTGTTCCCAACTCCCTCACACGCGATCAAAGCCTCTTCAGTTTTCTCTTCTTGCACAATTCTTTTTCCCCTCCCTCCCATTGCCATCCCTTGGCTCGCAGCTCCTTATTTTTCTCTTTGTACAACACATTGCGCCATCCTTCGACACTTTCCTACGATCATCACCAATTGTCGCATTTCGCGTGGAGCAGGCGCACGGCGGCCTTCCCTCTGCTTATCCTACCTACCAAAACCCCCGTCCGCTGCTCCCACCTCGACGCACCACAAGCGCCTCGCCTCACCCTCGCCTCTCCTTTGCACAAAAAACCCCGAAACTATTATTGCGACCGCATGAAGTCATTTAGCTCCAGAATTCCGCGGCAATCGAATACGGGCGCATGCCATTGACGATATACACCCGATTTCTACGCATAAATCGCCTCCATATACTATAACACTGTCACTTTTCAGAAACTACGAAATCTTCGCGCCTACGCCACGAATACCCCGGGAGGCAATCCCTGACCAAAAGTCGATGCCCATCACCGTCAGCTTCCAAAGTCCTTCCTTCCGTCTATAACACTTTTTTTTTCTTTTTTTTCTTCTTATATTCCTTGCTGCCGAAAACACCCCAGGCTCGGCACGACACCACTACGCCGGACGTGGGGAGCTATCAAGGTCATACATTGGTCTACTCCAGACGCAAGCCTGCGCCCTATCATATCGAAGACGCCTTGGCATTGGCCAGCACATAAATTCGTGACGACACCAGAAACCATATAATCGCAAAAAACCTGCAGCACATTGCTGGCCTGCCTGTGCCCGACAACTTCTCTGCCCTCGTGGTTTACGGGCGCTCCAGTCGCGGGACTGGTCGCTTTCAACTGCCACAATGGACAGTCCCGCATGTCACGTAATTTATGTCAATCGCAATGTTGGTCAGGATCGCATGATACCCGTCGATCGGAGCGAGTCTTCGTCTTCTGGCGATTGCTCAGCCGATCCCCTTCAGGATGGTATACGAGATGAAGTGCAACCACTACTCGACTCATTCGGAGACGGTGCGTTACACCAAAGTTGTTTTACTTGCTTCTTCTTTCGGCACACTCAAGCTAACGTCACATGCAGTTCACGTGTGCTCGACAGGCGCCGCGTGTATGTCTAGGTTGCATGAGCTGCACGATTTACCCACGATCGAAATGAAACCTACGATAGTTTTGCTCGACACTCCCCGGGACTCAAACCTTTTCGAAAGACAGGGCCGATCGTCGTCACCATCGCCTTCATCTATACGCTCAGGTGACGCCGAGATACACTGCCCCGACGAAGAACTATATGGGTTGAATCTGCTGCAAAAAATCATAACGGAAGCGCACCTGCGAAACGTCGCGAAACTCATTGTACCCATTCCCATCATTAGTCAACCGCAGACTGGGCGAGCCACGCACATGACTGACGGCACAGCGGAACGGGCTCCCGACCCCAGGAAGGTCTTGGCCGTCAATCGCGACATCATAAGGAGGTGCCTAGATTTGGGCGCTGTGGATGTGATTATCAGCCCTCTCAGTTCCAAGTGCATAGCAACTCTGGAAATCTGCGCCTATCGGGCTCAACGAGATGCAGCAAAGGAACAGCAGGCGCTACTTTCGTTCAAGAGGGGGCGCCAGCTGTCATGGGTTGGTGTAAGCGAGGAAAAACCTTTTGCGTACCTTCGCGAAGCAATGGTATCAGGCTTGATGAAGGGCATTTGCCGCATCTCGCCTGACGACGATCAAATCTCCAACGCCCATATCGCTGTCTCTGCGGAGCGGCAAACGCAAATCGCCGAGGCTATCGGGCACTGGCACTTTTGTGCTCACTCATTCGACGAGGACGAGCTTGTGCTTGCTTCCATGCTCATGTTCAAACATGCGCTATCCATGCCAGAGCTCGCAAACTGGCGGATACCTGCAGGTGAGTGCTACACCTGCTTTGTTCTAACCCTCAAGACGCGTCGCGTCGTACATTCGTTAATTCGCCAATGCTGACAGCCTTGCGTAGACCAGCTCATCAGTTTTTTGGTAGCCTGTCGAGCAGCCTACAACAGCTTTGTGCCTTACCACAATTTCCGGCACGTTGTAGACGTTCTCCAAGCCACATTCAGCTTCCTTGTGCACATTGGTGCCCTTGCTCCCTATCCGTCTACTAAGCTGACAGAAGCAACGACCAACAAATCACCCGTGGCCGCTCTCCTCACCCCTTTCGAGGGCTTGGCGCTCCTAATCACTGCCATTGGTCACGATGTCGGTCACCCAGGTGTGAACAATGGGTTTCTCGTGACTCTCAACGCTCCCCTGGCGCAGCTTTACAATGATCGATCAGTGCTGGAGTCTTTCCACTGTGCCGCTTACTCTCAGATTCTGCGCAGATACTGGCCTAGCGCATTCGAGGACTCCAAGATGCGTAGCCTTATGATTAGCTCCATCTTGGCTACCGACATGGGTCTACATTTCGATTACATGAAGAAATTGGGTCATCTTCAGGAGAAGCTCCACGAGAATAACTCTACGGATGGCTGGAACGGTCGACAAATTGAGGAGCAGAAAGGATTGGCCTGCGCACTTTTGATAAAGTGCGCCGACATTAGCAATGTGGTATGTGGTAACAGTGACTTTATTGCGGGACCTGGCTAACAAACTTGTCAAGGCTCGCCAGCATGACACCGCGCTGAAATGGATGCACATACTGTCTGAGGAATTTTCCCGACAAGCTTCGATGGAAGGGGAGCTACAGATCCAATCATCCTTGATGGCACCCCCTAAGCAAGATATCTCGTCCCTTGCCAAGTCTCAGCTTGGCTTCATGAATCTCTTTGCCATTCCTCTCTTCCAGGGCGTTGCCGACATCATGCCGGCCATGTGCCATACAGTGGCGGAGATCGACACCAACAGGGACTTGTTCTTACGCACGCTGGAGGAAGAAAAGGCCAAGGAGGCTCAGGAAATCAAGAACGATCCCGCAAAGAGAAGACTTCTAAAAGAAGGTAATTTTTCTCCCAGAACCATGAGCTATGCCGTGGGAATGGAGGATGGGAGCAGAGAATCAACGCAACACATTGACAAGGCCATCAGGTCACTCGACAATTTAGTTGAACATGGCGGGCCCTCAAAGCCCACGATCAACGGACAGATTCGCGAAGAAGAAGAATCACCTTTGAATCAGCCAACGATACGTCTCGGGGGCTTTCGCAGTGGTGCAGAGGGCAAAGAAGCAAACGGCAGGGCGTTCGATGCAGTTCAGCAACTCGCAAACAGCGATCCTTTCAATAGCCGCAGGGCCGGAAGACCCCGTGGTAGCGACGGAACCGCGGCCAGCACGGGGGCGACGACTGCTGATGGCGCGTCGTATTTGACCAGCGGGGCTGCGAGCAAGATGCCTTTATCGCCGAGCACGCAGGGTACGAGTATTGTTAGCAGAGAGTCAGGCGGCGAAAGACCTGCGAGTGCCCCTGGCTTCAAGAGCACGTATGATGCTGCGTCATCTTCTAAGGACAGTGATTGGGGCAAAAACGACGGCTCGATGCAGAACGGCGGTATGGGCAGACCTGAGGGCAAGACGCTGCGCAAGAAGGGAAGCCGCTTCCGAATGAGAGACTTTCCCTTCTTTAGGAGAAACAAGGGACCCCCCTTTCCAACGACGGGCGATACGGCCAACTGATAGCACAGTCATCCTTAGAGTAGTGCTCCAGACGCGAACGCTACGCCGCATTTGTTTCAGCCTGCCAAGAAACATGTTTCTTGGGCAACAGGCGAGCCACAAAGGGGGCAAGGTTGGAAGTTTTCAATGACGTTTCATGACTCGGATACAGCGGCCAGGCGAAACGGTGAATTACATTCATATATACGGCATATATATATATATACACATATATATACACGGGGGGGAGCACGCGCTCCATGTGCGTATTTGTACATACGTTCAGGTATATCTGGAAACGGCAAGGGACCACGGCAAGGCGGCTGGCTCCTTTGAGGAATATTGGGTTGACTCGGAATCGGCGTTGAGTGCTTTCGGAAGGGCTTTTTGTTTGTTTTGCTATGTTGGATTTGAAGGTGGCAGCATTAAGAGATACCTGGTTCATTGTCTGGGAGAAGAGATGGGCAGCTGCTAGGATGGACCTGGCTAGATTGATTGGCAATAAATATATGGGTGGGAGCTGGTTGGCCAGGACAGGAGGAGGGCAGCAAGCAGCAATGCACTACAGGGAACCCGTTAGGCATGAAGGAGTTGGGAAGATTTACTACTCTGCATTACTTGCTACTCAATACCACCGGATGGCCTTTTTGGCACATCATTGGCAAAGCACCCATCAGTCTAAGAATTGTGAATGATGAATCATTATGTGCAGAGCTAGCTATACTGGTATGTAAGCACCGTTTGCTACGTGGTAGCCACGCGATCAAGACCCTTCCTCGATTCGACCCTGGCTTCCGAATTGTTATTATTAGTCTGGAATTTCCCCTCACCAGCACGGCAGCACCTTCAACCTCGGGGCAGGCTAATAAGCTAGATCAATATTATTCCACTCGCTTGCCTTGGCGCTAAAGCTTACTTTACTTTTTCCCCCGCAATTTGCCAAGTGCCCAGAGCCAATGAAGACGAGCGAATTGCACCCCAGGCGCGTCCGGAGACTTTCCCGAGGTTGGCTTCCCGAGGTTTGGGGGGGATCTTTTTATCTTAAAAGGAATGCTTGGAACGACAAGTCTGTATGTAGGATTTCCCATGTGATTTCAAGCTTCCTCCCTTCCTTCCCTCCTTCCCTACCCTCTGCAACAGCTCTGCACAGCTCTTTCCTACACAGAGCAATTGCAGTTTCAAGATTTTGTTTAGCCTCGGCTTCTTGAAAAGCCAAAAAAGAAGGAAAAAAGGGAAAAGAAAAGATCTCTTGCCGATTCACCATCATCACCTCGTTCTCAATCAAGCGTTGCTTTCAACATCAATTCGTGACAATGGCGACGGAAACAGCGGAGCACAGGCCCATCGCCCACCCTCTGCCGCCGGCGCCCCCGTCAGACTTCTTCACCCCGCTGGTCTGGGAAACCCTCTGGGCGCTGCTCGACGGCGTCCTGCCCGCCATCTCGGACAAGGCCTCCTCCTCGTCGGCCGAACACCGCGCCATGGTGGTGCTCGAGAAGGGCGAGTTCGAGGCGCTGCTTGACCGGGCGGGAGAGGGAGGGTCGAGGAGCAGCAGCAGCAGAGATGAGCTTAGGGGTTACTTTGAGAGACGGTGGACGGAGGAGGTGGCGTTTAGGGAGGATGTTAAGAGGATGTTGGCTTTGAGTCCTGCTAGGGGGAAGTTGGCTGGGCTGCTTGAGAAGCTGAAGTAAGTTTTGATTTCTCTCTCTCTCTCACTCTCCGACATATCTAGTAGTATGTATCTGTGTGACATGGCACGAGAGATGTAGTTTGGTAGCACCACGAGGGGAGAAACAGACACATCCGCTAACATACAAGATCGTTACGCGTAGCACAAGGACCGGCAGCCTCGTCCTGACAGGCTACTGGACGCCCGTCACACAGCAGCCCACGGCAGTCCGGCAGGCCATCATGCAGTCGTGGCACAACTCGTACTTTGTCACGCTCCGCAGCCTGGCCAAGTCGCTGACGCAAATGTGTCTCAAGTCCATGTGCTCCGTGACGCCGACGCTACCCCGTCTCTGGGGCTACGACGACGTGCCGCGCGGGTGGACAGCCCGGCCGGGCCACCCCTTTGACTTTGTTCAACTACCGGCCATCGGGGAGAATGATGACGACGTGCACGTCGTAGAGACGGACGTGGTAGTCGTGGGGTCAGGCTGCGGCGGCGGCGTGTGCGCAAAGAACCTCGCCGAGGCGGGCCACAGGGTCCTCGTCGTGGACAAAGGGTACCACTTCCCCCCGAGCCAGCTCCCCATGACGCAGCCGGCGGGGTGCCAGTACCTCTTCGACAACGGCGGGTTGTACGTAACCGAGAACTCGAGCATGAGCATCCTGGCGGGAGGGGCCTGGGGCGGCGGTGGCACCGTAAACTGGAGCGTGTGCCTCCGGCCGCAGAACCACGTTCGCGAGGAGTGGGCGGGCGAAGGTCTGGCCTTCTTCGCCGGGAAGGAATTCGACGACTGTCTGGACCGGGTGTGGGATTTCGTCGGCGCGGGGACGGGGGCCATAAGGCATAACCACCGCAACAGGGTCGTCCTCGACGGGTGCCGGAAGCTGGGGTATGTGGTTGGCGAGGCGGCGCAGAACACGGCCGGGCAGGAGCACTACTGCGGGCAGTGCCATCTAGGCTGCGGTTCAGGGGAGAAGAAAGGTCCCGCCGTGAGCTGGCTGCCCGCCGCGGCTGAGGCCGGCGCCGAATTCATGGAGGGGTTCAAGGTTGACAGGGTGGTGTTTGCGGAAGATGGTATCACGGCCACGGGGGTCGAAGGCGAGTGGGTGTCGAGGGGGGAAGGGGGATCCGTGAGCGCGCCGAGGGAGGAGAGGGTCGTGAGGAGGTTGAGGGTCAAGGCGAAAAGGGTGGTCATCTCCAGCGGGACGTTATGGAGTCCTGTTATTCTGATGAACAGCGGTATTGAGGTAGGTCCATCTTTCCTTTTTGAACGCATATACATATACGTTTCGTTGCAATGGAGGAAAGCAGAAAGAGGGAGTGTCAGAGTGAGAGCTGACTATGATAGAACCCTCAACTGGGCCAGAACCTGCATCTCCATCCTGCGAGCACCCTCACGGCAACCTACAGCGAGGACACCAACCCTTGGGAAGGCGGCATCATCACATCGTACTGTAGCGAGTTTGACAACCTCGACGGCCAAGGCCACGGCGCAAATCTAGAAACAACCTGCATGGTGGTATGTTTCCCTACCCCTTTCTTTCCCCCTCCCCTATCTCTGTCCTGATCCCTCTCCAACCGTACTACCTATTATGTCTTTCTCTTTAAAACAAAGAGAAAAAGAGACAAAAAAAAAAACCTCACTAACACATGAAAAAAACAGCCCTACACAGCACTAGCAAACTATCCCTGGCGTTCCGGCCAAGACTGCAAGCTCTTCCTCCTAAAGTACCCCCGCCTAGCCTCCTTCATCTCCCTCGTCCGCGACCGCGACACCGGCAGCGTCTTCCCCGACCCAAAAACCGGTCTCCCGCGCATCATCTACTCCATCTCCGACCTCGACCGCGAGCACGGCCTCGAGGGGACCATAGCCCTCTGCAAGATCTGCTACGCCACCGGAGCGTCCGAGATCCAGCCCTACTTCCCCGGCCTGGAACCCTGGGTCGCGCCGAAGCCCACGTCTGTGGCCGACGGCGAGGACCCCGAGTTCATGGATGACGCATTCGCCAGGTGGCTCGCCCGGGTTCGGGGCGTCGGCAACAAGCCACCCGTGGGCATATGGTCGTCCGCCCATCAGATGGGCACCTGCAGGATGGCCGCGAGGCCTGACGGGGGCGTGGTGGATGGTCGGGGTAAGGTCTGGGGCAGGGAGGGCCTCTATGTTGCTGATGCCAGCGTGTTCCCCAGCGCGAGTGGCGTGAACCCCATGATTACAATCATGGCTGTTTCAGATTGGATCTCTAGGCGTATCGCCGAGGATTTGGTAGAGGTAGCTAGCGAGGAATGAGCCTAGTCTTTAAGAACTGAGTCCAGCTCAGCTTCCAGTCTTTGTAATGACACTCTTAAAGTTCCTAGAAGTTTGACTGCCTGTAGACGTATTAAAGCAAACACAATGCGGAAACAGAGCCCCAGATCGTGCGACGCATGCAGGAGACGACATGTAAGTTGAGAACAAAAAAGTGGCTACTGTGTGTTTTAGGACTTGGTCGATTGCTAAAAGTTGAGTACTACATATCACATTTCATGTCACATATAAAAAAGACTTCTGATTGTCCAAATTTTACTGTTTGATTGAACTAGTACTGCAACGACAAGACAACAGAGCAGGGACACTCAGTATCAGTGGGCTTGTTTGTGCGGCGAGGGATGAAACCTGCCAACCGGGGCAGCTCCGTCCCTCGCTCACACTCGTTCCAGCTCTCCTTGGGTTAGCATGCAAGTTGGTCAAAGCCCAGTTACTGCACAGCAGCAAAGGTCGCCACTTGCAAGCCCCCTTGTCCTCGCCTCGGCGCCTTCGACAGAGTGAACTGCTTTGGTACCTTGTGATGAAGCGAGGAGCCTGCAGAGGAGATGGACTACAGCTTTCTAGATAGTCCTTGATCCGACCTTGGGGCGCGACTGCAATGCCTCGAAGCGGTACATTTGACGTTTCCCGTCCGGACTAGCGGGTCCAGGAATGTGCAAATATCCTCCTCGATTCGATGACAGTCTGCTTC
This sequence comes from Trichothecium sympodiale, assembly GCA_003012115.1. Lineage (NCBI taxonomy): Eukaryota > Fungi > Ascomycota > Sordariomycetes > Hypocreales > Trichothecium > Trichothecium sympodiale. The sequence goes on from PXOB01000272.1 coordinate 10,420, forward strand.
GTTTCCAAGGTCGGGGCGGTTTGTCGATGCAAGAACATCCAGACGACGACAACATAGGCCAGCGCTTTGACTCTGCACAGCAGAGTGTACCAATGCCCAGCTCGAGTGTTCCCTACGGTCAACTCCATTCCTCCTCTTCCACCATCCAAGACAGAGCGAACTGCTGAATGGTGTGGCCATGATCATGACAGCCAGTGTCCAGTGTTTTCGTGAGAATGCATACCAGATGCTCTATACCTCCGCAAGCAATGCAGATACGATGACACTCGGCCGCATTATGCCCAGATCCAGTCCGGGAAACAGGCTCGCTAGTGTAGGAGTCGAATCGAATAGAACCAGTGATCAAGCGTAAGGATAGGCTTCAGCGGAGATTCGCCTCGACATCAAGCCGAAGGGGCATCTCTAGTCGTTAAAGTCATATCGTGAGCCGGAGTAAGCCGTGGTTGTTCGTTTCGTCAATTTCGTAAAAAGGTCGTCGGTCATTACTCGTTCAAAAAGGGGGGTGATCAGAAGCCGAGAGAAGAAAGTGAATGTCTATGGCAGCGCGTTCGGCCATGTCGTTATAGGTCAGGGGTTTCACCAGAGGAAGGCCTCCAGTTGTCGTATTAAGATAAGAAAGAGAATGAATAGAGAAAAACAGGGGAATCGAGAATCCAGAAAAAAAAAGGAGCTTCTGTCTCGGACTTGGCCGAGCGAGTTGCATGGTGCATTGCTGCATGTTTCTCTTTGTCTTTGACCCATGAAAACCGATGCAATGAAATTGGAACAGAAAAATAGAAATAAGAAAGGTAGTGAGTGAGTGTGCAAGCCGCTTGTAGATCGAAGTCCCTGCCCGGTTGAAGATGCGTCAGAGAATAGCACATTCCGGATCCAGCCATGTGGAATTTGCAGAGAAAGGTATAGAGCCGAGCTCGCGGCTGTGGTACGACGACGAGGGAGAAGGATATGTTTCCCGGAGTATCTGAAAACACGAAAACACAAAAACCTCCCAAACAAGTGCACGCTCGCTGTTTCCAGTATAAGATGATAAAAAACCGTAAACCAAAGGAGAAAGAAAAGAAAAAAAGACAGATTAACGTCAGAGTGGATATTTGCCGAAAAACTCCATTTCCCAATGCCAGGTTTGAAGCGCCGATATGCCGATGATAATGAGATGCTTGTATGCCGCTGCAAATTTGATTGACTCCATTGCTTTTGCCTCCGGGAAACATTGTAAGGTGGGTGGGCCTTGTCGTTGCAGTACTTCAGTGGGAAGTCGTTACCACAGGAGAGTTATCCCTAGCTTCAGGTGGTGGTTGTCACATGATGGTGGCGAAGTCCTGGTAATGATCCCAACCAAAGTTCATGGCACCGAAGCCACCCATTCCCATACCGCCCATGCCCATAGCGATGCCGCACTGAGAAGGTGCCAGCATACTAGGGAGTGGCATGGTGGTGATGGGAGCAGTCACCTGAGGGGAGCTAAAGAACATGCCCGCGGTGGTGTGGGGAGGACTATAAGCCGGTGAAGGAGACAACTGCTGAATCTCGCCCATTCCCATGTTTGCCCAAACGGGGGATGTGTTAGAGTCGACGGAAGAGGCAACGCTGGGGCTTGAAGGCAGAACCCTCCAAGCATCAACGGGAGGCAGGTTATTCGGAGGAGGAGCCTGAGACCACATGCCCATACTGCCCATACCAAGGCCAACACCAGGTGAGCTGGGCAGCAGAGGTGGGTTGCGGACAATGTCGACGACGCGGGGAGGCGGCGGCAGAAGAGGCTTCAAGAGGTTGAGAATGTTGGTCTTGACTTCTTCGCTCTTTCCGTTGAGCAGCTCGCCAGCTCCCTCCTCCTCGAGACCCTCAAGCGCTGAGACGTGGGTGCGGAAGACGAACTTGTTGATGGCCTGGATGAAGTCGTCGTGCAGCTTCTTAGCCTGCTGCTCCTTCTCGGACCACTCATGGGTGTTTGCCCTGGCGTCGACGCAGTGAATCTCCTTGTGGTACTCGACCAGGGCATCAATGGTGTCGGTAGTCAACTTGTAAGCTACCTCGTTGCGGAGCACCATGTCGACGTGGACGATGTAAGCCTCGATGTGGACCAGCTGGTGAGCGAAGAGATACTCGTCGGGATCTGTGGGCATGTCCGCCTCGGGGAACTTGGGGAACATGAGCGAGGCGAGAGTCCAGATGGCGTTTGGCGACGAAAGAGTTTCGGTCAAGCAGCGTTGATGTTGAGGGACGCTGTTGAGAGGACGCTTAACCCGGTTGATACGCTTTAGCGTCTGTGTAAGCCAGGGCTCGACCTTATTTCCAAGCACAACGTTGACCGAAGAGGCGCGAGGCGCAAAAGCAGCGGCTGAGGCCGGTAATAATTGAACAGGCATGGCGAATATCTGTGTTTGTGTATGCCTGATGTGTATTACACGGGAGTTTGGTGGAGATCGGTTGTCGCTATCGAAGCGGGATATCGGTGGCAGGTGATGATGATGGGGTATGTTTTTGGTATATATGGGTTATTCGACAAAGTATCCGGGATATATATAAAAGAAAAAAGGGAAGGACGAGATGACGGGGCAGAGCAGGTTCGATGATAGATATTGACGTTAATTTACAGGATCGCCTGCAAAGCTGCCGTAACCCGTTGGTGAGGGGAGGGGGGGAAGAAAAAAAGAAGTGAACGACGGACGTTGAAGACGTGAGGAGCAGGAGAGAAGAGCAAGAGCTGTGATGGTGGGAAGGAGGGGGGCGCTGAGTGATATACGTTGGAGCCCTTGGGGAGTGGGTGGTTAGTGGTCTTGGGTGTCTCTCTTTTGGTGGATGGTTGGTGGTACTTTCTGTGTGGGAGAGGGAAACCGCGCTGTACGAAGACTTATAGCGCAGGCTCAAGACCGGTAGGTACGAGTGGCATCTCCACTGCTCACTGCTACCCAGCGGTGCTAGCGGCCCAACTGGCCAGTTGCACTTGTCTGTACGGAGCACTACGTATGTGTGCGTATGTGCGTATGTGCGTGTGTGTGTCTGCGAGTGGTACCTGCCCTGCTGCTGCGCAAAGGACATAACTCCTCCCGAGGTCCCTGACAATAGCGGGCCTATAGCGCGCATGTTGGTAAAGTTGGTGGGCTGTGCTTGCATCTTGCATGAGGCCGGCTCGAGCCTGCTGAGCTGAAAGCCCGCAGCAAAAAAAGCAAAGCCCCCGCGCCACAAGTCCACCTGCAGCAGGACCCTTGTAGCCTGGACTAGACACACTGGCGCTGGGGACGCTGGGGGCGCTGGGGCGCTGGACGAGCTTGCCGATTCCGGCAATGTACCGGTACAACGTCTTTGTACCTCGTAATACGGAGCACCGTCACGACGCAACCTCGACGTTTTCCTCCTCCCCCTCTCCCCAGATCAACATCAAGCTTGCCTCCAATCATGACCGTAAGTAACGCGCACCCTCAAGTTTTCCCGACTTATTGGAACGCAGTCAGCAAGCTCGACAGCACGTAGGCTACTAGCAATTTTTTTGCTATCGTATTTATCATTATTCACTTGGCGAGAGAGGGGTTTTTTCAGTACGACCGAGAGACATTTGTGTCTGCAAGTGTGGAGGTGCCATGTTACATAGTAGGTACGCCGCTATGTCTTTTCAACCCCATCGCCCATTACGACACCAGCCCCGGCGCTACGGTCGCTGCAACGTCAACATATGACATCTCGATTTTTTTTTTACCTTTCTCTACGGAGTACGTAGGACAGATACCAAGGCAATACCAAGATCTTTCGCAAAGCCTGGCACAGGTCCTTTCCACCCCTTGGCATGGTCTATACTCCGTAGACGGAGGGCTTGCTCAACGGCCGCTCCCCCTCCTTCTAACACGACAAACGCTTCATTAGCGAACTTGACAGAATCACACCACTTATTTAATTCGGCCGATGAAAGGGCAGCACCATGTCCATTGTCCTTACTCTCGCGCTCCTGGCGCCATCAAAAGTCCATTAGGGGTTGGGACGCTTATGCAGCTCGCAGTGTCAGGGTGGGCTCACCTCCGCCAAAGACTACCAAGCTTTCCAAATCGACTGGAGGCCCTCGCTTCCTCGTCTTGGAGGAAATGAGAGCATCGGCATCCATAAGATTACCAATAAAGCCCTAATCAGCCAGCAAGATTGCGAGTCCAGGCCCCTTGGGCTGGCTGAAACTCACGGGTCTGGGAAGCTGTGGTCTTGTCAGCCGGACGACGCCTCGTCACGGTCGAAACCTCTCGTTTCGATCTTTGATTTTTCTGCACACCATCTGCCGGTAAACTAGAGGTTGCGCTTGACGCCGCTTGCCCGCAAGTGCTTCATGACTCGCATACGCGCGCAGAGCACATCATCCCATGCCGGGATATGCGCCGACCCTTCACACTTGTGTGGTTCTACAATCACATCTGTCGCACATTCTAGAAGCCACTATGTGAACAATGTCTCGAGTGAAACAATGGGTACTACACTATATGTAGGGACTACGCACTATCGGCCTCCGCTTCCCGCCTTGGGAGGATGTTCGTGATAAGACGATGACTTCCCGTGAGGCCCGTCCCTAGAAGGAGCACGGCCCAAGGGGGAAAGAAGGACGAATCTCTTTAAGGAAACTTCCCCTTTATTAGATCCTTTAGCTCTCTCTTTTTGACGATGCTTCATTTCGTCTGGGGTAAGGCTCTCAGCACGGATGTAAGTCTGGACAGATGGTTGGTTCGAGATGCAAAGACCAGCGTCCCAGGACTGCGGGTACAGATGAGCTGCAAAATCTTGCTTTGGACTAGAAGAGAGAGAAGGGGGGGAGGAGAATTCAAGATGGATGTCGCTCAGATGACCTCGGAACGATGACAACCTGTAGATGGCATGTCTCGAAATGACCCATGCACCCTAGCGGCGAAGGTGTGTCGTTGAAAAAGGGCGTTTCTGAGCCCTGATTGGTTAGTGCCAAAAATGCTTGGTGTCTTTCCAAGGAAAACCCAAGGTGGTTGCCATGATTCCAGGTGGATCAGAAGTCAGGGTCGCAAAGGACGCAAAGGAGTGGTAAAAAAATATAATTGGTCAAAATTCGAGGTGAAGTAGCCAATGTAAATTCGAAGAATAGGAAGTAGCAATCGAAAAGGGTCATGAAGCATACATATCCATGTACGGAGTACATATAGGCATATATGTAAAGGGGAGACAGACAGGGTCCAAGATGCAGGGAGTTTTTGAATGTCTGGAATCCGTTGATCTGGATACTCTCCGATGAAGCTAGTTGTTTCGGTCGCATTGATGGTAATCTTTGATCATGCACGTGAGAGCCAATGGAGCTTCACTTTTACTACAAGGACGTACTCCGTATACCATGACTTGTCACTTTTATCGTGCATTCGCGGCCGACAGAGTTCTGACCGTCTGAGACATTCGAGCTGGTAGAGGTTGCGTATCTTCTGCGGAGTCCGACTTTCTGGTTCTGCTGTTTTCCTTTTTTTCCCCTTTTTTGCTTTTCTTTTCTTTTTTTCTTTTTTCTTTGACCTATTACCCATTTTCTATTTTCCCAAGGTTTTCCTTTTTTCGGGGACGCCCGCCAACCGGCCAATGTCTAATAAACGGTGGTTTTTTTTTTTTGCTTACGCACGAGCCATGACCCAAAATAAACGGTGCAGCGTTTCCCGCCTCACAAAGCTACATGTACCTCTACATCGAAACCGAGGTCTAACAGCAACAGACAAGTCGTGACCCAATGCCCCGGGTCTCCGCACCCTATTATCACTTATACGACTTATAGCATTGACTTGATCTCTTTGAATCTCTCGCGTATGCAACCACCCTCCACAAGAGGCGAATTTCCTTTTTTTTTCTGTGATTATTTTTGGTATGCTTCTTTTTAAAAGGCAAAGATAGACATGTTATAGTGAAAGCTAGTTGATTTTTTTTTTTGCCATCTGTCGAATGTGGTAAAAAGCCCCGTGAATAATCCGGTACTTGCAGGTCCCGATGTGTGTGTGTGTGTGTTTGTGCGTGTCTCGGATAATGACGTAGAAAAACATGGCACGATGATCACGGGAACTCTCGCTCTCTATCTACCTGTTATTGCCTATAGACCTTTCTCATGCTAAAACGCCAAGGAGATTGGGCGTATGTGCAAAACGTTTGTGCGCTTGGCGGATATTGCTTGATCGCCCGGTGTCGGCTGATCAAGATTTCAACCAAAACTTGTTTACAAGTAACACTCCTGCATATCCCCCCCCCTTGCCAGGGTTTTATCAGCCTCCAATGAGTAGTAAGAGAGGAGGTCCTAGTTGTACCGAGAAGAAACAACGGGCTCGGAGTAAGTCTGGGGTAAGGTGACTTCGGTAAAAAGAAAAAAAAAAAGAGCTCAGCTCCTGGCTATCATTCCTCGGCGCTAATGCCCTTTCCCCCGTCGAAGAGGAGGGGGAAAAGGGAAATCAGAGGCCATCGTGACATGTTGGCGTCTATAGTCTATGACTCTTCTTCTCTTGTCATCATACGTGTCAACAAGTGGCGAGGTTTCTTTTTCAAGTATGCCTAACCTGATGTCTACTACTGTACCCAATGCAAGATAACGGTGGGACGCAGAGTTAAAACGGTGGTCATGATAGGCAAAGACGAGGTTCACGTTGTTTCCAAAGATAGAACGAAAAAGGGATACTCCGTACTTCGCTTACGCTGAAAAGTATCCTGTACTGCATCCCGCGCAGTCACACGTGAACAACAAAAACACAAAAAGATGGTCATCTAGGGGATATCGACAGCGGATGTGGCCGGTCCGAGGCCTCGGGAGGCGCCGATCCACAGTCGATGTGGCGTCAGAGTGTCATGTGGGGAATAGGCCGGGAGGCTAGTGCTCCGTCCACCGAGCAGACCTTACCTTGATAGTCGGTACGGAGTTAGTGTGCATCCAGTTTACGTGGTAGTAGGGCATCAACAAACACCTCGGTAAAATCTGATCATCATCAAAAGATGACAACGCATACGAGTTGGTGGGGAGAAAAGGAAAAAAGACACCATGACCACATCATCATCATCATCATCATCACCATCATCACCATGTATCCATAAACAGCTGGGTGATAAAGTGCCACACCGAAGGCGGCCCCGTGTGGCAGTTACTTTGTCGTGGCTCGTGAGCAGTGGCTTGATATGCAGGCACGGACTCGCCGGGAGGCAACTGTGGCAGTGCCGGCGGGTCCCTCCCACTCCTCACCCCGCGCGCGCGCGCCAACCCAAACTCAACCTAAACCGCATTCAACCCTAACTTTCGATATTCCGAGCATGATTGCGACCGGGGGCCGAGGCGAGGGGTCTAGATTGCTATGTACCCTCGCATCGTCATTTCTCAATGGGTTCAGATACGATGACATCAGGAATTTGAAAAAGAAAAAAAAACGTGGTTCCATTGACCGCTACTTTTCTTTTTCTTTTCCCCGCAAGTTTTATTAATCAAGTATCGAGTAATAGTTTTATTAATGCCTTGCGCAGCGCGAGTTATGCCGAAAAGGGGGGGAAAAAAAAAGAAAAAAAAAAAAAAACCAAGTCAGGTGAGCAAAACATCACGGGCGGCAAAGAAAATGAAACGAGTTGCCGAGATCTACATCTCGCGCCTCACCGATTGATTGGGAGGAAACGTATCTTTGCTTCTTCTTTCCCTTGAAAGGACCCGCATCCGAAATAGGCAAAAGAAGAGAAAATCAGGGTCCTGCGCAAGGTCCTCTCTACCCTACCCTAGGTGTCAAAATAAAGGCCGGCTCCCTTTTAGCCGTCTGCCGTATAATCTGGGTGACATCTGGGCTGTGTTTATTCTGTCCACGGCTAGGCAAGGTAAAAGAAAAAAAAAAGCCGAGACCGCACTTCTTCTCTTGCGCCATACCTAGCTTAGCGAGCGGCTCAAGGTTCACTGTTGCGTCATTGCGGCCATGGGATTCGGGGCGGCTAGGATTATTCCACATGAGCAATTTGACAACCTTGATTCTTCGGCTATGGACATTGACAATTGCGAGAGATTTTTTCCCCATTTTGAGTCACGAACATGATTCATGCTGCTAGTCCTTTGGCTTGGCCTGCGCAGGCTTCACTGGCTGATGCGTCAAGGTAGTTGCAATTACTGGGTGCCAGCTTGGCTAGTTCTCTCAGAAGACCATGCATACATTGATTCGATATTGGTCTGTGAACGACAACCTCTGGGCGTTTTCGGAGTTTTGTGGCAAACTAGGACGTGAATCTAGTTGCGGCCTAATCTAGTTACTAGATCTATTTGCTGCCTTTGACTCTACACTAGAATTTCCGTAATTCCCAACATATCATTACATGACTCGATAAGAGAAGGCCGGCGTCTGAACCTGAACCAAGGAAGACGCCCGATGCTTTTCTAAGCAGCTCATGCTCTACGGACCTGTCCCTTTGGAGCAGGTGATGCACAACGTATGCTCTCGTCCAACGCATTAATGAGAAAAGTCATGCGCTTCGTAGTACAACGTGGCATCTGCCATCTCCCTCCAATCCCAAATCAACATGGTTGCTTTACCTCAACTTATCCCCATACTTCAATATCTTATCTACATGTTTCACCATGATTGAAAACTTGCAATGTCATCGAGAGTCTCCATGTTGTACGGGTTTCCCCACGATATCGTTGTTTTAAGCGCCATTGGTGCCGGTATTCTGGCAAGTCGACTCAGGATAATAGCTCTACGGCTCAGGTGCAGCTAGTCAAGAAGACGAAGAAAGAAATCGACATTTTGTTGAATTGTAGATGAAACTAATCAGCCCGTCTTTTCTGCCCTCATGAAATGCTGCTCACATATCATGTGGCCGCAGTGAACACACTCAGGTCCTGTTCACCGGAGCTACGCTGGTTGCAAGTCCAAAACCCCTTACATGGTTTATGATGAGATAAGTCACCAGAATCAATTCCTGGTGCAAAAAGTTCTTTCTTACTGGCGCTGCAATTATTCGTAACGATATATTGTTTTCCAGTATTGTTTCACCGTGGTCTTTGACCATTGTTGAGCTTCTCCGTGCTGTGATGCGATGCTGAGCAAAGCCATGTTTGTTCACCCTGTGCACAACTCCTGCACCCTGAATAGCTTGATATAATGAAGAAAGTTCATAAGAGGTACATAATACTTCCCCTTTCTTTTTGTTTTAACGCTAGCCACTTGAAACACTGTACAATGCGCCTACTGTATTTGCAGCATTCCAGCACACATCCGAAAACCTGGCGTCACGGGGTATGCAGCAGTGGTTAGGAACTATCGGTTCTTGGCTGGTTGGCTGCTTGTTAGAAGTTGTGCACTTTTCGAAGCGTATAATTTCACCAACGGCGGCGGCAAACAAGACACGTCATGTTCATTTGGTACTACAAGGGTGATATATCTCCTTTTGTCAGCCAATGTATAACCTCAAGATGGCGTGCCGGCGATGTCGCTATGAAAAGGTATGAAAAGTCTAGGTGCCCTCACTCTGTAAAAACACCGTGTCCGAAGCCGGGAGCAGTTTTGAATGAACTGAACAAACATGCTACAACTACTGAAATGGTAGTATGGACTTTCATGCCGAAGGTGGAACTCGGAATGATCTTCATGATTCATTGATTCATTCATTTTTTAGTAGAGATAGGTAGGCCGTAGTGTCCATGTGGTTTCTAATGACTTGTCCCAACAGTTTACTTAACCAGCTTCTCCGTGGCCTCTTGGATGGCCTCGCCCAGGCTAGGGTCTACGCGCTTGAACATCTCGTACGTGCGGTTACGAGTGTCAGTATGCGCAGCATCCAGGTGACCCGCAACGTTGCCGATGAAGTTGTCCTGCTGCCCCATAGTGCGTCCGAGGACATCCCAAAGCCCCTTGGCCTGGACAAAGTCTTCATCTGTGACATCTCCGAATAGAGCATGGACAGCAGCACCTGTCCAGGTCTCGTTAGTGGCTACAGGCTTGACGGGCTTGTAGCTAAGACCACGGTAGGATGAAGGGCTGGTATTCAATTAGTCAAGTATCGCAAACATGTCAAGATTATCACGTACTAGTTGGGGTTGGCACCGTGGTTGCCGTTGACAGACATGAACCCATCACGAATGAATGGGTTGAAAGCATTCAAAGGCTGGTTGACCGGGATCGAGGTGTAGTTGGATCCCAGGCGGTGACGGTGGGTATCGGGGTAAGAGAAGAGACGGGACTGCAGGACAGGGTCGATCGATGGCTCAATACCCGGGACAAGGTGAGACGGGGCGAAGGCAACCTGCTCGATCTCGGCGAAGTAGTTCTCGACGTTCTTGTTGAGGGTGAGCTTGCCAAATTGGCGCAGAGGAACCTCGCCCTGAGGCCAGACCTTGGTCAGATCAAAGACGTTCCAGCGGAACTTCTCAGCCTGCTCAGGGGTGAGAGTCTGGATGTAGACAGTCCAGCTAGGATAGTCACCCTTCTGAATGGACTCGAAGAGGTCCTGGGTGTTCCAGTCGGGGTTCTCTGAAGCCATCTTGCCCGCCTCCTCGTTGGTAAAAGTCTTGTTGCCTTGGTCGGTCTTGAGGTGAATCTGGGCATAGACGAAGGACCCATCCTCCTTGACCATCTTGAAGGTGTGGCCAGAGTAGCCATTCATGTGGCGGTAGGAGTAGGGAGTGCCGCGGTCAGAGAAGAGATGCATGACCTGGTGAATAGCCTCTTGATGGGTTGACAAGTAGTCCCAGAACTGAGACCCCTGGTTAGTCCTTTGTCCATTCCTAGACTTTGAGCGGTCTTACCATAGTAGCATCCTTCAGGTTCGTCTGGGGGTTGCGCTTCTGGGTGTGGATGAAAAGGGGGAACTTGGTAGGGTCACGGAGGAAGAACACGGGGGTGCTACACAAGTGTCAGTGTTACCCGAGTGCATAAGGCTATCAGCGGTTGCGTACTTGTTGAACACCCAGTCCAGGTTTCCCTCCTCGGTGTAGAACTTGATGGCAAAGCCACGGGGGTCACGGGCAGTATCGGGGGAGCCCTTCTCACCACCGACGGTCGAGAAGCGGACAACAGTCTTGGTCTTCTTTCCGACCTGGTTGAGCATGTTCATGCAGGTGAGGTCAGTGATGTCGTGCGTGACCTCGAACTCGCCATAGGCACCAGCACCCTTGGCGTGGACGACTCGCTCGGGGATTCTCTCGCCTGGTGTAGAGGGTCAGCTGCCAAGCTCAAACTTTGAGGCTATAAGTTCTTACGGTCAAAGTGAGCCAGAAGGTCAATCAGGTGGAAGTCCTGGAGCAGCAGAGGTCCCATGGACCCAGGGCGCTGCCAGCCCTCAGGATTATCGATGGGAGCGCCATTAGAGGTAGTGTAGACGGGCTTCTCGTTGTACCGATAGGTAGAAGCTGGGGTATCGTTGGCAACCATGGTGAAGGATATCTTTTCTTGGGTATCTCACGTATATGGAGAGGATAGAGATGACAAAGGTCATACAAATGGAGGGGTAGAGGGGTATTAAAGCATAAAATAAGACGCGAGGCAAGCGCTACCTTGCCTCAACTACGTGCATGCGAGCTCCCTCCTCTCCCGCAATTACGTTACCAGGCCAAACATGCCCACTCCCTCCGTCGAGGCCTCGCAAGCCCCTCCTCGCTCACATTTACCTGATTTGTCCATTTGCACTACTGGCACACCGCATGACCGCAAATCGTCGGGGTCGGACTTGAGGAGTTGCTACCGGAAGTACAACTTCACGGCCGGCGGGGCGCGTCCTGCGTTGTTGCCCGGATGAGAACCAAAGAACCGGACGTCAAGTGGGACTGACACGCCACCGTCTCCAATAAAAAGAATTGCATTATTCAACCTGCGCAAGACAGCGTGTCGCCATATCTGGCTCTTTTACAGCGAGCGCCTTCTCCACTTACATTCTTCAACCTCTCGCTAGAGCTTACCATAAAGATTCTCGAACACTGATCGATTCTTCCTTGAACATGAGAAAAGAGATTTGGGTGGTAATCAGAACAAAACCTCGAAGCTTCGTCCCCTTCTGCTAGGATCACCTGAAAATGACGTAACTGCATCCCATCACGATCTGCCCTACGGCGTCCCTCCAGATAATAATTCAGCGATGTCGGCAGGCATAATTCCACTTTGGCATCTTGCAGTCGTATCACGTATCAAAGCATAGGCCGCTCCGTAGCAGCATTGATGGCGAGATCTCGGCTTCTCTAAAACCCTCTCCACAGGAACCCTCGACATTGACTTCGGCAGGTTCCGAACTAGAGATGGCCTACCCTATCTATCGATGGGTGGAGGAGAACGAGTATTGAAGTTCAGACACAATTACCCTTGACTTGAGTTGTATCAAGTACGGGTTTAGATTGTAGATGATTTCTCCCCGTTGGCAAAGAAATCTCTGCCTGAAAACGGTTTGCTAGAAAGAGGTTTGTTAGAAAGAATATGAGCCTCGCTTACTGAATTGTGCCATAATCAACATACCCGAAAAGTACAAATTCTTAAACAGACCAGTACCGAGAAGCATGTCCTCGTCATGAACCATATTAAAATCATGGTATATCTAACCCAACTAATGGATATGGGTAAAACCCATAGCTCGATTATCTAAAGGGTAGAACGGAGTCCGGAGCGCCCGGATGTGAACCGTAGATGTCCGATTTTCACACAAGGTAGCTCAAAGGTACTGTTGCTACACTGCCGCTGTAGCCTTTCGAGATGTCCCGGTCTCATCCATGGTCTCCAGTGCCGATCTAGAGATATGGCCGGTAAGTTGACGCATTTCCACCCAGTACAAATACAAATCCACATCAGGAAGCGTCAACAGAGCCCTGTTCCGCGGCCTGCACCAGGGCTTTTGATCTTGCTTCGCAGGACTGAGTCAGAGGACCAATGGCGTCTGGGTGCACTTCCTGCCTTTTGGTTCCCGTCGATGTGCATCAAGACGCGCATGCGGCTTCTAGCTGGTACTCAAATCTCTTCCTCCAGCATACCGGCGTTTAACTTCTCGGCCACCGGTGTCGCAGCTGCTCAGACAGGAAGCTGGCAGACTCCTCCAAAGATCAGCTTCCTCGCCGTCACAGAGGAGACTTTGCGTGTAGAAGGTGTCCGGGGGTTTTTCAGAGGGCTGGGACTCACTGCCATGGTCGGGACGGTCGGTAGCACGCTGTATTTTGGCATCTACGAGGGCACTAAACTGTATATAAGAGGGCTTCCTGGTAGTGGTATAGCGGGTGAGAACCCATAGACAACCTCCTGCATATGCGTGAGACGGCATATCTCTCTTTCGGAATCGAAACATTCAGGATCGTCTCCTGGTCTAGTATTATTAAAGTTCTTATTGTCGTATGCTGCACAAAATCCAGTGCCCCTGCCACCCCCCACGAGCAAGTATATTCCCATGTAGTACTCCGACCCGGGAGAGAAAAAAAGTCTCCTCCGCCTGACGCCGCGGTCGTGCGCCTTCCACGCTCGTTCTGTGCTGCCCCCGGGGTGCATATGTTGGGTGCAAGACTATGTCGTAATCTCATCTGTTGTTACAAGGAGCTGCGAAGCTCCAGCGTTGTAAGTAAAGCTGGCTGCCGCGGGGGGGGCTTTTTACTCCTGGTTGACCGTGGTCTAAACACACACAAAGTTAGCAAATGCATGAATAAAAGGGAGTAACTGGCAACCTACCACTAGCCAGTCCATGCCCTCGTTGACACCGCTACCGTCAACTGCCGAGCAGGCCATGATGCTCCAGTTGCGGTCCCTCAGCTCGCCCAGCCGGAGCGCCTCCGAGATCTCGCCCGCACCCTTGGCCCCGGGCTGATCCTGCTTATTCGCGAAAACCAGCAGAGCGGCGTCCTTGAGCTCCTCCTCATTCAGCATAGCTGACAACTCCTCGGCGGCCGTTTGTAGACGCTCGATATCGGTGGAATCGACGACGAAGATGACGGCCGCAGTGTTGGCGTAGTAGCACCGCCAGTAAGGGCGGATGCTGGTCTGGCCACCCAGATCCTGTACGGGCTGTTAACGTGAAACTCTTAAGAGTACGATGGGAGCTGGAAAAACCGTACCCAGACATTGAAGTTGAGATTCTTGTAGCTGACGGACTCGACGTTGAAACCGATCGTGGGAATCGTGGTAACCACCTCACCGATCTGCTAGCTGTTAGAACCCTTTCACCGAAAACTTTATGGTGCGCAAGTAGACAAACCTTTAGCCTGTAGAGCAGTGTAGTCTTGCCGGCGTTGTCCTAGTTGCCCATCAGCAATCTCGCGTCTTTCCGAACCAGAGCAATAGTCATCCGCACGAGTCCCAGGATCAAGATTCTGATCTCCTTCTTAGCCCATAGCAGGTTTGATAACCATGACATGGATTGCCCCATCTTGTCGCGCTCTTTCAAAAATAAAAAAAAGTACAACGCCCTGCGTTTGTATTCCGTCCCGCCCGGTATTAAACAACAAGCTGTCCCTGACAAAGTCTGGGGAATTCGTGCGTCTCGTTGGTGTCGTAAATGTCGTTTGCGTTAAGGTCAAAAGCAAAAAAAGAAGACTTGTTGTTTATTTGAAAATGAGGCTCTACGCGTCGTCCTCGTATTAAGTCGCGTGTTCAGGTTGGAAAGGGAGGTCTTGAACGTTTGAATTAGAAATCACCCGAAACTCCTTTTCTGATCGAGGCCCAGGTTCTGCCCGGTCCAGCCCAAGGTTGACGTCTGTTCTTGGCTGCTACCGGCCTGTGGTTGGTCAGCTGTGTCGACAGAATTATCAGCCCATTCAAATTTCCGACGCCTCAAACTCCCTAGCAAACGCAGCTACAGATGGTCACGGGGACAGAGGACAATGAAATAGGTTTTTTTTTTTTTTTTTTTTTAAAATCAGAATAAAAATAATAATAAAGGCAAACTTCCAATATGCTTGTTCCTGAAAACTATTTTCTGGATCTGTAGGTTATTGATATCAAGTACTCCGTATTCCAAGGCTTTTATTTACAGGCCTCAACAACGTGTATTACCTGGCTATTGTCCCCTAATGCAAACAAGTACAGTAGATGAACCTACCCTTCGGTTAAAGGCTACGATAGATTATGGAATTTAGATGGAGTATTGCAGTTTTGGAACACTCGAATACGCATTTACATCGTCCGGTGTCGATTCGTTGGTGATGGATGATTTGCAGCCTCATTTTTGGGATGCATAACTTTTACGTGTAATTGAAACCCGTGCTTGAATCATAATGTCACCCGCCACCCCCATGATCCCTACATCCCGCCCCAGTCAACTCGCGCCTCAGGCAGAAATCTCTTATCGGCGCCACCACTAGCCACAGCAGCCACGCACTCCTTCGCTAGGGCTTTCCACCCACAGGTTCGCTCTTTGCCCGCCAAAATTCTTCGGAAGCGCATCTCAACTGCACGAAATCCATCCTCACCATCACGACTCGACACATCAAACCAACAAGATGCCGGTACGCCTATACCTACACCCCCCCCCCCCCTTCGCTGCCATCTGCGTTCCATCAATCGAGAGAAGCAACAACGAATAGTTTCGACTTTTACCTACTCGCTGTCGCTTTTCTTCGACGATGGCATCGCAAGGCGGCGCTTTGAGATGAGGGCACCCGAATAAAAAACTGACGATGATTTCTTCCAACAGAGCCAAAAGTCCTTCCGTACCAAGCAAAAGCTTGCCAAGGCGCAGAAGCAGAACCGCCCTGTGCCCCAGTGGATTCGTCTCCGTACAGGAAACGCCATCCGGTGCGTTCTCTAGATAACCCTCACCCCTCCCTTCGACCCGTAAACGCCATCTACCAACAGGATGGGATGGGGAATAGTCAAGAGCACGATAGGCTAACTCAAGGAAACAGCTACAACGCCAAGCGTAGGCACTGGCGCAAGACCCGTCTCGGTATCTAAATGTCGTCTCTTTTCACCTTTCGAACCATTCTCTTGACGAGATTACAACAAATGTTCTCGCAATCGGCGGTTCACCGACCGATGCAGTGATGGATGGGCAAAGATGAATCTCACTTTGGCGTGTGAAAGGGATGATATGATGCTACGGAGTAGGCAGGGCTTGCCTGGTTTCTCGATTATTGCGAATACTGCATGTCACGGTCGGTTATAGGGAAAGGAACGCAAAAAGAAATACATTTGATGCCCATTTTTCATCAACAATTCGCTTGCTTCTCATGTCTTCTGCGCTCATACTACAAAGGTGCCTCGAACTAAACTCATGCTATTGTCATTTTTTTCCTGTGACTCATCCTTGTAATAGTTCTTCATCAACGACATCCGTGCGATTTCTGCAGCGCCGTCAGCCTGTTGCTGTTCTTTAGTAACTCGTCTCTTTCTCAAGAGAAGTAGTGGCATCAGACATCATATAGGTATCACATGTTGAGAATCAATAGATGGGTAGAAAAGTTCATTAACGCGCGTTTATGCCCGAGGAACCAAAGGTTCCTATCCATCAATAATCATTCCCAACGGTGCTGAAAAGCGACCCAGGGTTCGGTCGCATGCATGATGATATAAATTATCAGTAAAAGCGACCAAAAGCCAAAATAAACGCCACGATTGAGCACCAAGTCGCAGCCGGGGAGTCATTCATCAAAAATTTAACCATAAGGAAATTGTGGTTTAGGCGAGACCCTTATCGGTCCTCGGCCCACTCGTTCTCCCGGCGAATCTGCTCCTCCTCCTCAGGGGTGAAGTCGTTTGTGATGTTGAAAGTCTTACGGATCTCTTCAGGCGACTTGCCCTTGATCATGTTGGCGACAGTCTTGCAGCCGACGTCGAGCAGGGGCTTGATATCGAGATAGTTGGAGGCGAGGATGATCTCGAAGAGCATCTCTTGATCAACCTGCATGAATTTTTGGTCCCATTCTTCAATTTCGGTCGTCTTCTTGCGGGCATCAGACTCCTCGTCCTGAGTCGTGGCAGGGTCGTTGCGATGATGCTCGCACCACTCGATGACCTTTCTAAGGACCGCCTCGTTGACCTGTATGTTGGTTAGCGTTTGTCATGGATGCATCAAAAAGAAGGGGGAAAACGTACGTTCTGGATAGGAATGGGGTTAGATGCGCTGATGGTGTCATCACCAATGTCCTCAAGCATGTTCTTGATCAGAATGGAGCGCTCGGCGACGGCGCGGTCAATCTCGATGACGGCGCTGTCGTTGGACGCGACCCAGACCTTTGGAACGGCAGTCATTTCGATGGTGATTGGCGGATATGTGTATTTGAGATGAACGAACGCTCTGTGAAAGTAAATTATTAGAGCCGATAATCACGAGCAAGTTGATGCGATTGCAAAGGAAGACGATGCGTGCAGTGACTGCGGGGTACTTGGAATGATGTAGGAAGATTGACTTGCAGAAAGTCGATGAGTGCCAGGAAGATGCAAAGAAAGGAGAGCGGGGGGGGGAGATGACTTTATAGACGAACCTTTGCTACTGTTTGGGGGCTGAGATAGTGTTCACGATGGTTGGGTTTGGGTGTGGATGTGGAAAGTGAAAGAAGCATGACAGCCTAGAATTGATGGACACCTTTGGTTACTCCGTAACCTTGTGAGAAACTACTAGTAAAGACTAAAAGGCGGCGTTGGGCAACTTGTGGACACTGAGGCGAGCTGGAGGTCGGTAGGTTGGCACTGGCAGCAGGGAATTGTGGATTCAATAGCATAAGCGGAGAATTCGTCGTCTCTTCCAATTATTATTGTTGCGAATAGCAAGTGCCAAGCGAAGGGATGCCTTCTCAACGGAAAAGCAAGAAAGAGCGACGCACGAGGGTGAAAGAAATCATTCAATGGGTATTTGGGTGACTTGCGTGCCGAATATTCTTTCACCCTCATGCGGCGGCCGCCTTACTTGTACTTGTAGGCAGGAGGGAGACCGGAATGACTGGCACCGTCTAAGCTTCATTGGCTGTTCCCTCCCTTTATGGAGCACCGCCTCTCAATGAACCCCCTCGAGGCCCCCAAGGCACCAAGGATGTGACGACAGACGACCCGCTGTTTTAAGCACAACGCCTTTGAGACCTCCGACGGGCTACTTGGTACCTCTATCATCATGTAAGTTGGGTGACTTTGCATGTATCTCTTATCCGTTGCTTCGCCGGGCTTCTTGGTTCAATCTCAACCCCTCTTCTTGCTCGAGAGGGGATGCAAGTTTTGAGTGAAAGTTACACCCTACATACGCCGCAGTTGAGAAAACCTGAGGACATTAATACATAATGCAGCAGGCGTCTTATTTCCGTTGACGACAACTATGCCGTTATTAGTTGCGGCAGCCTCGTCGATCATGGTCTGCCGGACAAGAGGAACTTGTGAACGCCCTCAGACCTGCAGCTCGTGACAGATAAAGTTCATGTTCAACCTCTCATCTTGCAACGCCAAACCATCAATGCACGTTGCCAGCCGGTCGGTACCTCTTCACTTCAAAAGATTCTCAACTGAGACTTATGGATGTCCCCCTTCCTGCATGCCAAGGGTGCGAATCCAGAACAACACCATCACCACCATCTTCCTCTTCCTAAACTACCATTCTACTACAATTGCTATTCCTCGGCAGAATCATCTACGGTCAGGTCGATGATTTCCCGCATATTAGCTATTGTAGTAGAATGGTGGTTTAGGAAGAGGAAGGTGGTGGTGATGGTGTTGTTTGTTGTATTAAGCATGATACAACGCCATGACGTTGCAATTCAACCCGGAAAGGAATACGACGGGCACTTCATGCATGTGGCTGCAGTTTTATCAATTGCTCTGTTGACCACTGGGCATACGTCAGAATGCAGTCATCACCCGATAATCCGCGAAAGAGAAAGTATACAAGTCAGGTTGCACCCGTAGCGATTGAGGTTGTGAGACCCCCCTTCGCATCATACAGACAACCTTGTACCATTCAGAACTCGTTTGCTCTTCGTTCAGTTTCAGTATTTGAAAATGACCAAGTTCGCCATCCCAAGGTCTGCCTCTATCCTTCGCAAAGTCCCCGACGCAGAGTTGGATTTGCGTCCGGAGGAAGAGATACTCAAAGAGCTGCATTCTTTCCGGCCAGTCACTTCGGAGAAGAATGTCTGGGCATTTTGGGATAAAGGTATCGACGCCATGTTTCTAAGTTACCTCCACACCGTGGTGAATTGGGTCAGAAAGCTCGGCCTAGGCTGGACTATTCGAGTCCTTGACGTAGTCGAGGGCTCCCCAAACCATGTATACAAGTTCCTCGGGGCTGAATGGTTCCCTCAAGCCTTTGTGGACGGCAAAATGGATGGCAGCCACGCCTCTCAGCATACGGCAAACCTTGTTCGCCTCCCCCTGCTATTCCAATTTGGTGGCGTGTGGATGGACGTTGGCAACATGCTGCACACCCACCTTGATGAGCTGTTCTGGAATCGCATGACGGCCCCAGACTCTCCCTACGAACTGGGCCTCTGGGTCATGTCCGGCATGATAACGCATCGCTGGGGTGGTATCATCAACTTCTTCATCGCCTCTCGGAAGGGGTCCATGTTCATCAAGAATTGGCATGACTCCTACAAAGAGCTATGGAAAAATCATACAAATTGCATCGGCTTTCACAAGCACCCTCTTGTTCAAGACATTGGCCTTGCCGATGGGGATGCGCTGCGGACATTGGGCCCGGGCAAGAAGGCCTTGCTGGTTGAGGGGAGTGACTATGCTGCGCACATGCTGATTGCCGAACGCACCCGGAATCTTCTTGACGTTAGCACTGGCTGGAACGGACGCGAAGTGTTTGACAAGAAGGCACTCTTGGTCGAAGGCATTCGCAATTCCTTGCTAGCGGCTATTAAGACGGAGTATAGTGGGCACAAACAGGCCGAGTTCCTGACAACTCCCCTCGATGAGCCCAACGAAGCCAAACGACAGGCGGCTGAGGACTTTGTGGTTGAGATGCTGGAAATGTCTCACATGTACAAGGTGTTCCACAACCCTCTGGTTGGCGTGCCGACGTTTGGCGACGTTATCAAGACGGAAGGGTTCAAGGATGCAGACCACCGAACGGGCACTTTCGGTGAGATGTATCGCCATGGTACGGTTCACTGGCGAGCTGAGCGTGATGTCGAGTATCTAGTCCCGCAGCCAGCCGAGGACGAGATTATTCACGCAACAGTTACAACAAGCAAGGAAAAGAACCACTCGTAGTTTGTTGTGACCATCAGTCGAGCGCAGTATGTGTGTCCGGGCCGTAGTGGGAAATGGAAGCCCCTACAGTTCGATTGACGAAGCGTGGAGTGATCATTGTCAACATCGCCTAAGGAGCTACCATTAACAAAGTTGTGATGGCGAACCTCTACACACCATTATGTCAAGGTATTCATGGATATGCCGCAAGCAGATTGTAGCTAAAGAAAGTCAAAGCAAGGTTTTAATAGTGCATAATGTGTCCGTGGCAAATATTGAATCAAAACTCAACTGTGTCAGTCGTTGCACGTTGATATAAGCACATCAGCGTAAGCCGCAAGGTACAAGCTGTTCCCCCGAAAACTTTGCCATGTTGATGTAAAATTCTAAAGAAGCTAATAAGAGTACGTCGCAGACCGCAGCACGTGGGCGGCCAGTTCACATGTCTTTTCATAAGTTGAGTTAAACGCCTTTGCCAACGGAAACTTCACCCGGACACGCGTAAGTTTACTCCATCTGAATTAGAGAACTTTAATGACACTGAAGCAACTCGGTTTGAAGCGCGAGGACTAGAAAGACGGCAATCTGCAGAGGATGAGAGTCTGGAACGGATTGCATGAAATGAGTGATGGCTCTAACTTTTGCAGTGCAACTGAGTAATTGTAAGCCATGGCCGGCTCCAACTATCTGTCAAATCCGAATCTACTATCAATCATTTAGTATGCCAAGATGTCCACTACCAACAGCATCAGCTGGGATGAACATCTTTGACTCGTTGGTATCAGGAGTTTCGTTCAGCAAGTTGGCGATCAAGGGTTACAATCTTTCTGCATGCATCAGACAACCTCGCGTTGTCTGCCAAGATGTCTCAATCGGTATGTAAATATATGTTTGCTCGCATCCCGGCACAACGCCAAGACCGCATGCGAACCATAATCGCATTAAAGGCAATTTTCCCCAGCATTTGCAGAGAAGGCCCCTAATAGCGACTACTGAGGACACATTGCCAGATGGACCATGCACAGCGAAATTATTGTAAAGTCAAAGTCTAGCAGTGGTGTGTGTGTATGCGTTGTTCATGCATATGTAGGAAAAACGACAAAACCCACTTCCCGACGAATGACAAGACAACAATGGGCAACTGGCCTGATGCAGCCATGTATGTACATGTGCAGACTTACCAGATTCTGTTCGTCTAAGTTCTTGGCTCTCCGGCTGGTCATGGAATGTGGGAAAGACAAAACCCTCGGTACTTGAGATGACAAAGACGTGACCTCAAATTTTTGAGTTCGTCAAGATTACCGCTGGTACCTTTTTGGGACTACCTGCCTTTATCGCAAGCATCTATTATGGAAACGTCGATTTCGAGACAAAGCCATGTTGTGATGCGAATAAAGTCCCCGAGTCCGTCCAGGGGGGAGGATGCTTATTAACCACGATCTTCGGACCCCAAGAGAAATATTAGCGTGACGACCGCGGCTTCCATCACCCACACGCTTCCGAAAGCCCCCCTGGCGTCATTGTTGATTAGGTATTAGTGTCTCGACAAGTCATTCTCCTGACCTGACCAGGAGTGGTAGACCATGGGAAAAATATGTTGGGAAATCTCGCATCATGTATCACGGGCGTTAGGCGAGACTCGAAGAACAAGTTGGACTCGAAGAGTTGAATTAAAAGTTGATGATGGTTGAGAGGGCCGAAAGGGGAGGAGGGGTTTTGACAGCTTTCGCCTTGGAAGCTTCGGCTTACTTATTGGTTAGTGCTGGACTAGCACGCCCTAATCTGGAGGTACATTATGGATACATAACATCATCACCACTATAAATGTCACGCTACAGGGACCGTTGACAACCCAGCTTAGTGGAAAGAGATCCACTACAGGTACTTACTCGTCTCCCGCGTTCCCGTCAGCGCCGATTATTCCTAGAACTTCGCTTTGACATGACTAGAATAACAAGGCTCCAGGCTCTTGATTACTTGCATTTTGCGTTGTAATTATCGTTCTTCTTCTTTTTTTTCTTTTTTTCTTTTAGCCCTAGTCGCCGGGGAAGGACCCGTCACATCCCGTCACATCCCATCCCATCCCATGCCACCCGTCACATTCATCATAATCCTCCCTATTAATCTGCCCACCACCACCATCTTTCTCTTCTTCCCACCTATCACCCTCCCACCCCTTTATTTGCGTTGATTGATTAACTCTCTTATCTCTTGTGAATATTTTTCCCTCGTCGCGGTTTGATCTGGCGTTGTATTTGCGCCGGAAGTTCTCTCCCTAATACTCCGTACTCAAAATCTAAAAAGGGTACCTCTTACCCTGTTTTCATCCGACACCTCGTGCATTTCTGAGCCTTGTCTCACCCCGAGTGCAGCCTTCCGTACAAGTCTCGACCGTCTTATCTGCGCGCGCCTCGCGCCTGCACTTTTTGTCCCTGCACTTTGCGCCTATGAGGGGATAAGATACTTGAGTAAACCGACCGCCCGCGCAAGTTCCTTCTTCCGAAGCTTTCAACTCTTTCCCGATCCTCCTTGCGTCCTTTTTGGGGGGTTATGTCTTCTCTCACCTTTGGACAACAACGACCCTTTGCGCCCATCGCCATTGCACCCTTGGCCTAATGTGGACCTCGAGGCGCGCATACCTGCTTCTCGTCCTTGTACGGCTGTGGTTCGCCTTATCGCCGAGCTATCTACATCCCGACGAGAACTTTCAAGGACCTGAGGTTATTGCAGGTACGTTCGCACGAGCCCCACGCTTGTGTTGTGCATCGTTTTGGGTATCCAACTATCTACAACTAGCTTTGTTGGCGTGCTCCGACCTTGCACGAAGCTAGACAGGGTTTCGTGTTGGGGACTTGGCTTTTGCGCGCATATGTAGGAAGCTTCGCAACAACGCAGCTAACATGCATTCACCATAGGAGAGATCTTCAGCTATCCCGTCCGGAAAACATGGGAATTCACGAGCGATAACCCACTTCGAAGCGTCTTCCCTTTGTGGCCTGTCTATGGCCTTCCTATGCTATTGCTTCGATGGCTTTGGATAGGGAATGGCCAGGATGGCGAAATACCACCGATAACAGTCTTTTGGACGTTGAGAGTCCTCATGTTTCTGATTAGCTTTGTGCTGGAAGATTGGGCGCTGCAGGAACTGATCCCGTCTACAAGACCTCGTCGCATCGCCGTCGTGCTCACAGCCTCGTCTTACGTGACTTGGACTTATCAAACCCACACGTTCTCGAACTCGGTCGAGACTTTGGTCGTAGCTTGGAGCTTGGTGCTCATACAGCGGATCGTCGATGACAAGGTACGCACGGTTTCTAAAGATTGCGTGGGGCGCCATACTGATATGTCACGTATAGCAACGATCATCTTTGCTTGCTTCGACGGTGTTGGGCATAGTGGGCGTCTTTGGCCTATTCAACCGCATCACGTTCCCGGCCTTCCTTCTGATACCTGGACTACGTCTATTAGCCCACTTCTGGAAGAAGTAAGTATCGACGTGGGGAAAAATAATGAATCAACTGCTGACAACACAGGCCTTGCTCGTTTGTCATGATGCTGCTGGCTGCTCTTGGTACGACATTCATTGCCATCGTACTGGACACAGCTTTCTACCAACCTGAACCTATCACCTGGGCCGACTTGATCAATAGACCTGTCATCACGCCACTGAACAACTTCAAGTACAACTCGCAAACCGAGAACCTAGCGCAACATGGCCTTCACCCTTGGTACCAGCATCTACTCGGCAACTTGCCTTTACTCATAGGACCTGCCACTGCACTACTGTTCCTGCGACCACACCTGTCTCTGCGCCTGTATTCCGCTTTCTCAGGGATATTTGTTTTATCACTGTTTAAGCACCAAGAGGCACGGTTCTTGTTGCCGACTGTGCCTCTGATACTCTCATCTGTCCAGTTGCCAAAGAGCCTGGCTGTGCGCCGGGTTTGGGGTGGGGCTTGGATCATCTTTAATGTAGTCCTGGGCGTGCTGATGGGCACTTACCATCAAGGAGGCATCGTTCCAGGCCAGGTGTTCTTGGCCAATCAACCAGATGCAACAACCGCTATCTGGTGGAAGACTTACACCCCTCCGATCTGGCTTCTGAATGGCAAAAACGAGGTTCTTCAGACGCGTGACGTCATGGGGATGAAGGGGGAGACTTTGCTCGAGGAGCTGGCACAGCTTGCGACCTGCGACACGCCGGTCGACAGACGGAGTTTGGAGTTTCTGAAGGAGAAGAACGGCACGTATTTGCTGGCACCAGCGTCAGCCACGTGGTTAGACCCCTACCTTGGTAACAAGGGAGAGGAAGGGTTGAGATTTCGGGAGGTATGGCGTTACAGAAATCATCTGAATCTAGATGACTTGGACTTTGCGGAGGACGGCGTTTGGAAGACTGTTTCACGGGTGATTGGGAGGCGAGGTTTGGTCGCCTGGAGGGTAACAAAGAGTTGCTAGACATTATATATACTACATGGAGCGATGAGGTTTAAAATATTGGAGCGCAAGCACATAATTCACTTATACATCTGTCAGACCCAGGGCTTGTCTTTGTAGGGCATTAGCACGTCATCATCATAAAGATATGTAGGCAAAACTGTTCGAGACCAAGACTCTTATATTTTGCAAAAAATACTATCCCTAGCTGTTACTGCTAGAGTATTCCTCTAAGTCTATAGAATCCTTAGCCGCGAAAATCCACCTCGAAAATTTATATCCGAAAACAGCTGACAGCAAAGTAGCCATTTAGTAGAGGCGGTGGGGAGGAGACATGGAAGCCTTGATGACAAGGCTGCCGACGTTCTGCCAGCCCTTCTTGAGCAGGGAGACGAGGTAGTTGATGGCGAGCATGATGTTGGCGATGAGCTGCTCGGTTTCCATGTCGACGTTGCCGACGGCGACACCCATGCAGAGGACCTTCTTGAGCTGGAACTTGATGGTGGACTTGACCTCGGTGATCTTGGCGCTCAGGTCGTCGGCGTGGGAGACGGGGGTGGGGAACTTGCCGGCCTTGGACAGACCGGGGCCCAAGAGACGGGGGATCTGCTTGATGAGGGCCTCGGAAGCGATGAAGGCGTCGTACTTGCGAGCGAGCTTCTTGATCAGCTTCTTGTTCCTGCGCAGTTAATCTGTTAGCAATCTTTTGTCCCCAAGCTACTGCCCTTTCGGGTTTTCATTTCAGTTGGGCCTGAACGTACTTGTTGAGCTTCTTGAGATCGTCCGAGGACATGGCGTCGACACCACCGTGCTTGGCACGGTCAAGATCGTGCTGGTCACCGAGGATGCAGATGGCCATGTTGGGGCGGGGGACCGAGGGCAGCTTGATGGTGCCGGAGAAACGCTTGTCACGCTGAGGGTCATAGTTCTTGAGTCCGATCTGGAGCTCGACCGTCTCGAGGAAGTTGCGCTTCTTGGTGTTGGTGGAGTATTCCAGGAGGTCCTGGACCTGCGTCCGGACATTAGCGACTGTGATCTTGGACATCTTGACAGTCTCCCAATAGAGGTTCTAATGGTGGTCTGGACGGTCGGTTTCCTTTCGGTTGATTGATGGGTTAAAAGGTTGAGGAGGGAGGAGGGGAACTCTTTTTTTTTTTTTCTGGCCAGTATGGATTTTGCGTAGGTGGGACCCGCATAACTCTCGATTTAGTGGGTTGTCGACTTGTTGTGCGCGCATGAAAGGGCAAAACTGTCTCACGTGCAGGATCACGTGCACATAAAAGAGTTTCATGGCAAGAGCGACCTATACGCCAGATGGGGATAACGAGGTGATAAGACCAAGGGAAAGAAATGAGAAATGAGGTAAAGACGATTGGTAGTAATAGTTTGTTCAAAGGCAAACCACTTTTTCCGTCACTCTTGGTGGCATCTGGGCGCAGCCTTCCTGGCGCCGTCATTCGTTCCGATAATCCTTTTTGCGCCATAAGTCAAGTCAGTCACTTCGTCATGGGGAAATCTCAGTCGGCAGCGGAAACGGTCGACCGTCAAAAGGAGGTTCTCATAGCTCTTGAAGCCCAAGTTCCGGAAAACCAGGCTATGTGCGTACTTGTATTTTGTATTTTTTCCCAGTTCCTCGCTAGAATGCAACTCTAATGCCTCGGCAGTGAGGCTCAGAAATCTTTCAAGGCGCTCCTGGATGAAGCTGGTCAGCCCAAATCAGTTTCTGGAAATGCCTACGTGCGTCTCTGTGGCTTCGTAGAGTCATGTTCCGAGTCGAGCTCGGAGACGTTGCGCTCCTGGGCGTTTTCCAAGGAGGTGACGCAGCAGCTGTTCACCTTTTACTTGGATTGGAGCGGGGAGGAGCAGCACCGGGGCATGAGGCTGGTGCTTGAGCTGATGGTTCTGCTGCGCAAAAAGAATCCAGATCAAAATGCTGCAGACTCTCAGGCAAAAGAGATGCTGCACCATCTCTTGTCCATCATCGTCGGCAAGTCTACCAAGCCTGCAACCAAGTCCGCCATGAAGACGTTGGAGCATTTCCTCCAAAAGAAGTCCTTTAGCCTCGAGGAGATCAGAGACACATATGTCTCTATTGAGAAGTTGGATGCTACAGCCGACGATGTGACGATATGGGAATCGTTCTTTTTGTGCCTCTTTCATTGGTTGCAGGCGAGGTATGTCAGCCCGACGGCTGGCAGACTTTTCGTGGCATTCTGGCGAAACATCAGGCAGCATGAGCAACAACAGGCCATCGGTCTTGGGCCGGCTCAACTCCGCCAATGGCTTCTCAACTACCTAGAGGAGGACCCAACCTCTTTGGAGCTCATGCAAAACTATATTTTCGAGAATCTCTTCAAGTCGGAGCGAGCCGAGTCTCTCGAATTTCTCCACCTGATGAACCGCCACGAAGTTACTACGGGGAAAAACGAGGAGCTCAGCAGCGTATCCATGCTGCAACTTTCTGCTCTAGAGGCAGGGAAGAAATTCGCTCTCGTTGAAGAGCCTGGTAAGGAGCCCCTGGGAATCTACGTGACCCCCTTTACTGATTACAACGCATAGCTCTGAGCCCGGAAGAGACGACCGAGAAAACTCGCGACTCCGTGATACTTCACTCCAAAATTGTTGGCAATGTCTTGGCCCATCCTGATCATGAAGTCAGGACTCTCGCCTTCTCTCTCCTTGTAACCTCCTCCTCTACCACGCGGCCTTACTCTCCTACGGCGTTGGATCTCTTGAGGCATCACATGGGATCTTTCTTTGCAGAGCCAGATGCCAAATTCAGGAATGACGTGCTCAGCAAGGCCCGGGACATGTATAGAAGAGTCCGGGGCGCAATTTGCGTTCTGAAAAGGAGCATACCCAGGGTGAGAGCAAAGGCAGCAAAACTGGCAACGCCGAGCCACCAGCCTCAGAATCAGCAACCTATTTTCCACAAAACGAAATTGATAGCACTCCCTGAATCGCAACTCGTCGAGTGCCTGAACGATCACGAACGTTTTCTTCGCTGGTACATTAACTTTCTGTTCAAGCAACTAATTCCTACGGTCGCTTACCAACGCCAATTTGCATCACTCAAGGCTCTTCTTGCTATTCTCAAATCAGAGAGCCGAGAGGGCAAGACTTGGGAAACTGCCGACGATCAGACATTGTTCTTTGATTTATTTGATAGATATTGGACAAGGGCGTTGTTCGATCTGACCATGAACCGATTCGATGATATCCGGGATATCACGGCTTCATCATTAAGGGTATTCTATAGCGATCCCCGTTATCGGAAATTTTCCTTAACTGGAGCAAGGAGCAATGATACTCCCCGAATGGAACTTTTGGAGCTGTCAGCGCGTGCAAATAGCCTTGCGCGCCGCACAGCAAGGGCCGATCATTCAGATGGCGCGGCTAGAATAGCCCAGCTCATCTACAAGTTCTCTACCGTGGGAAGCCAACGCCAGTCATTGCTCGAGGAGCTTGTTCAGGGCTTAGAACAGAAGATTGCTCAAGCAGAGCAGGACCTCGGCCGAGCAGTTCTCGAGGCACCGCTACATGGGGACTTTGCGGCACTGTGCTTTACGTGGCAAGTTGTCGCCGAAACCAAGTTCGATGACAGAGAACTAGAAGCAATGCGTTTAGTTCAAGATAGATTAGTAAAGTGCTGTGAGAGGGTGTGGGATGCTGTAAAGTCCATCCTTTGTGATGACTCCCCTGAAGGCCATTTGCCACAGGATTTAGAGGATATGGCTGGCCTCGACACCAAAGATGTGTTGAGTTATAGCTTTCGTGCGGTCCATGAAGCAAGGTGAGATGGATCATGCAACTTGACTGGGCATCATGCTGACATTAACTACAGTAATATGATGCGGGCTCTGATCGTGACGATCCGGAACAAGAGAGATGGAGCTGTGATACCATCATATGATGCCTTCTCGCGTGTTGGAAACCTATCTTACTCGCAGCTGGTCAATCTAAGGCACCGAGGAGCGTTTACTACGGTTTCTGGGACTTTTGCCACTTGCTGTCAGTTGGCAAAGCATGTTGAGAGTCAAGGCGATGAGCCTTTGCTCATCACTTGGTACAAGGTAATTACACCCTTCTGAAAGCCTAGGAGGCAAACCGCTTAATTGTTTTGCAGGGCGCCATGAACGCCATCTTTGCCCAAGCCTCAACTACACGGAGATCAGCTGGAATTCCTTCCCTCATGACAGGAATCTTAACGGCAAACACCGACGATCCAGCCTTTGATACAGTCATGGCTCGGCTCATGGAAATAGCGCGGATTGAAGCCCGCGTTGGCGAGACTGACGGGTCCAATCTGCCGCAGGTTCATGCTTATAACTGCCTCAAGGACATTTTCAAGAACTCTCTGCTAGCATCTCAAGGGAATAAAGTTGAGCGATTCTTACCCATGTGCCTAGAGTTGGCTGCCAATGGCCTTAGATCCGAAGTCTGGGCCATCCGCAACTGTGGGCTCTTGCTGTTGCGCAGTCTGAGCAACTGTTTGTTTGGCTCAAACGAGGGGAAATCAACTATTGAAGCAGGGTGGGACGGGAAAGCAAACCGCATTGCCTATCACCGGTATCCCAGCCTCCCTGGAGTTCTAGTGAACCTCCTAAAGGCAGGCCAGCAGATGATGGAGGCCACGACCATGGCCACGGCCATCAGCACATCAGCAGGCGCCGAAGCAGTCTTTCCAGCTCTAGACATTGTTCGTCGAGCCGGCCCTCCAGATGTGATGCGCGACGAGCTTCAGGGCCATATTGCAGCTTACCTCGCCAGCCCAGTGTGGCATGTCCGAGAGATGGCTGCGCGAACGCTATGCTCATGTCTTCTTGATGACCAGTGGCTCATCTCAATAGACGGTTTGCTGATACAAGCTTTGGCCGATGACTCCCACAATGGTAAAAACCGTGTCCATGGCGTGTTGTTGGCGTTGAAAATTGTGTTTGAGAGGCTGGAGGAGGTCGCCCCCGAACGTATAACCCGTAAGTCACCCGACGCCACTCTTACGGGAGCACGACTAATTTTCCGCCCTACAGGTGACTTACCGAGCTTGATTCTGCTTCTGAAGAAAAACAATCTTGGCTCTGCCTTCGCTGACTGTCCAGATATATTAGCTTTGCTCTGGGAGATTGCAAACTTGATTTTGCTCTGCCAAATTTCCCGCGGACAGTCTCTCGAGCAGTTTCGAAATGAAGACATCGTTTCTCGAAGTGACTGCAGGAGCGCGCTGTTGAATATACAAGAGCTCCGCCATCAGATCATTTCAAATTCTGAGAAGCCAGGGGCTGCGTCACGTCTCATACACCTCTTCAGCGACTCGAAACACGATAACAACGCCTGGGTAAACGTTCTTGAAATGATGGAGTCGAATGGAGACAGACTATTCTCCTCACCTCTAGAATCCCTGCGCGTTTGGTACGAGCTTGATCTCAACTTCATCTTGGGTACCGATGCAACAGAAGTTCAGACGATATCCCTAGAGAGACTTGCCATAACCTTGGATAGGCTTCTTGCCGAGTCGGATGTAGGCGAGCTGCAGCCTGAGATATTCAAGCGTCTCATTGCGCGGTTCCCAGTTCTCTCGCTGAATCCGTCTCTGGTGAATGCGATTACGCGTATAAGTGGCTGCGCCGTTGCTATTCTACACCTTCACAATGCCCTTCCCGAATCTGGGTATCGGGCATGGGGCGCGATGATGGCCAACGCTGGCCGAGATGCAAAGGTAAAGTTCTCTCCTCCACGCACGACCAATTGAACTCGTCAACTAACCGTAATGCAGAGTTTCGACACTCGCTTCGCGGCGGCAGAATCCATGTGCTCTTTCTTCACAACTGTAGGCAAATATGCCAAGTCAGAAAGTTGCCTGACAAGTCTCATCGCTCTATATGATGCCCTCAACGACGATGACGACGAAGTCCGCATCGTCGCTTCCCGGGCGGCGAGCGGCATATTCGGACGAGCTCTCGTCCCCCCTGAAGCTGCCGTGCACCTCTTATCCTGGCTCAACACGGCATTCAGGACATCGCCCCTTTTCAAGTCGATTGTCGTCGAACGCATCATCGCGGGATGCCCTACCGACGATGAAGCAGACGATCCATGGGCCCCGGCATCGGAGCAGCTCGAGATCGCCCTGCAGGACGACGACTCGCTTTTCCAGCAGGAGAAGCAAAATCTTTTCCGCGACGATGTGCGCGAGACGGTCCGCTGGATATCGGTAATGCAGCACCTAGAGTGGACGGCTCAAGACGACACCATCGTCGCTTGGGACAAGTGGCTGCAGGACGGCATGAGGAGGCTTCTGTCTCTTGTCAGGGAAGAGTCGGACGTACCGCTAGGCTGGGCCAATAACCAGAACGTCCTGGTTGTCTGCGGGCGGATCGTGCACTCGACCATGTGTATCGGTCAAAAGGGGGCGGCGAGCAAAGAGCTGCTCGCTCTCTGGGACGAGGTCCGGAGAGCCGTGGGCGATTCCGTGAGCGGGTCCATGGCCTTTATCTGGCTGCAGATGGCCGCCAAATTTTGACAACTCGAGCGTAATTAAGCGCTGAATAGTCGGGTGTCACAAGAAGAATCAGACGGTCTTTTTGGCAGTATATGGAGCAACAACGAACGCGAGTCTCCATTATCCATTTTAATGGGCGCTGCAATGCTCATGAGTGTTTTCACGCATAGAAGGGGTTAGAGAGAGGATATACCAGCTTCGTTAGATAGATGCGGTGGATTCAGGCCCGATGAGGAGGCAAAGTGCGGGTAGGAGCTTTATGGAACTGAATACATGATTATGGAACTGGAACTGAAGAGATGATTATGAAACTGAATAGATGAAATGATACATCGACATAAATCTTGAAACTCGCTTCATATATCCTAAAACGCCGTGCCATCAAAATGTGTATATATACCCTGACATGCTCAAAGATTCGAATTGTCTGTCACCCCGACTTTAATTCGAAATCGACGGTGTCGCCTTGCGGTGGCTTCCGGCCTCCTTACTTGCAACACTCGTCGTTGAACCACCCGTACCAGATCGACCCAGTGCTCCAGGAGTACCATTCTCGCCACGCTCGATCCTACCCAGCTTAGCTACGAGCATCGTGTTCTGTGCCTGCAGCTCACCAACCTGGCTCTCCAGCAGCTCCACGTTCTTGAGCGCCAAGTCCCTTTCCGTCTTGACCTTTTCGAGCTCAAGATTCAGATTGTTCTTCTCCTCCCTCTCGAGGGCCTTGCGCTTGCGCTCCTCGGCTTTCCGCTCCTCGTGTTCCCTCTTCTTCTCGAGCTTCCTCGTCTCGCGGCGGTATTTGGTCTCCTGCTTGGCAATCTCGCGCTCGTGCTTCTCCCGCACCTTTGCGAGGGCGGCCGCGTCCTTCTCCTGGTCGCCCTGGCGCTTGCTCTGGAGCTTCTCCTGCATACGCGCAGTCTTCTCGTCCAGCTTGCGGCGCCGCTCCTGCAACTTTCTAAGCTCCTTCTCGTGGGGCAGGCCGCTGCTGTTGGAGTGCTCGTCGGACTGGCTGCCGCCAAAGCTCTGCTGGGCTTCGGCGGTCATTTTTTTCTCCAGAGCAGAAGCAAAGCTGCGCATGGAGGAAGCATCACTCGAGTCGCTTGCTGGAGGCGGGGTGTGGATGATGGTGGATTGTTCAGTGGACGGTTCAGGGGTTTGGACTTGCGTATCGGACTCCTCGCTCGAGAATTGTCTGATGAAGCCGCCAGACACTACGGAGCTGGCCGCCCCAAAGGCCCCAGTTATCAGGTCGTATAAACCGTAGCCAGTATGCACAGGTTCTTGTGATGGGCGGCGGTGGGGCTGGTGCCGAACCCTGACAGGTGTTGACGGCAGCTCTGCAACGGTGGGAGGTTCTTGGTTCTCTGCCGGTTGGCTTTTCAAAGCAGGTTGCTCAACGGTTCGCTCGATACTTGCATCTGCGTCGCCTTCTGGTTGCTCCAGCTCATCGTCTTCCGGCTGACTGGTTAACCAGTTGAGGAACTTGCCAGCATCGTTCACAATCCCCGGCGGTGTTCCCTTCTCAACCATGAAACGAGGTACTGAGCCCCCAGGGTCACTCCTCGTCACCATCAGCCACTCAATCTTGGCAGGCGCCTCGTCGTCCGAGCTAACCGACCCAGATCTTCCCTTGCTAGAAGCCAAAGTCTTGGCCAAGGACGGGTCGGAAGCATTGCCAGCAGCCATGTTGGTCACTGACATGTTTCGCTCCGACGGGCTCGAGCTAGAAGGCAGCTCTCTGATGAGCTCAACCGACTCGTAATGACCTCGGATGATGCCCTGTCGCTGCGGGCAGTCTGGATGATTGCAGGGCTTTGAAACCATCATGAACTGTCTTAGCGGAGGGCCATCATCGGGCCCGGCGGCGTAGTGCTCGGAGGTCAAGAGGAGGGTGATGAAGTCTCTGGGCGACGTCGGTCCCGGAAACTGAGCGGAAAGCTGGAAAACTGCACGGTGTTAGATCATGCAGCATTAACTGGGAGGAGGAACATTTGCACATACCTTGGACCTCTCCCATACCTTCCACAACATGATGCTCCGCCCTCCTATCCGCCCCGATACCTCTAATGTTCCCCGAGCCAGGCCCCTCTTGCACCTTCATCGTCTCGAGAAACTCCCTCTCGAGCCCACGCTTCCAAGTATCAAACGAGAGCCCCTCGTGCACGCTCCTCCGCGCAAACCAGGCTCCTCTCCCATCTTTACTGCCGAGCTTGTAAACGCTAACGTCGAGGGGGTTCTCCTTGGCGTTGATCTTGACCTCCTTCCAATCCTTGCGTAGCTTGAGCGCCTGCGCGGCCGCGGCCTGGCTCTGCCGTCTGACGTTTGCGCCATCAGCTGGTGAAGACGATGCCGGGTTCGAGCCACCAGAAGACAGCACCGCGGACGTGGTCGGCGAACGACGTCGGCCCGGGCTACTACCAGCAGCAGCAGCAACAGAGGATTCTACCGGAGGAGCAGGAATAGACTCGACAACAGTCTGCGCCTCGGAAAAGATTTCGTCCAAGAATGGTTTCAAATCATGCTGCGGAACGTCGCTCCAGTCGATAGGATACAGCGAGCTCAAAGGCTCGTGGTGGCTCATGATTGCCGGCAAGTTCTTTTTTTCGCTTCTAGCAGCTTATATCCAAAAGAATGAGGTGAAGATAATGATGCAAATGTTCTCGCGGTCGTCGTGGGGAAGTTGCGCCCCTCCGTCCTATAAAGCAAGTTTTTTGTTTGGAAATGCGGAGGAAATATATGGTGGTTGTTCTTTGGAGGCGATGTTTTGTTGGTGGGATTTTCTGGTAATCAATAGCTATGATGAAATGGGGGAGGGATGACGACACTGCCCGATTGTGATACTAGCAAAGTAGATCGATCTGTCAGTCCTAGATGCGATGCGATGAGATGCGCAGCGCTATGGATTTCTGAGATATTGAAATATCAATATTTGTATTGATCCCACCTAAGAAGCTGGAGAAAATAATTAATAGGCAATAAATCGTGGTAGGGAAATGTCAAAAAGTCAATCGATCAGACAAGAAGGATGACCTTGTTTTTAAGTACTCTGTGATATTCGTACGGAGTATGTATTACTAGGGCGCCTAGATAGGTAAAGTTACGTATAGTAGTGGGTATTATAGGCTTTGCGGTTCTTGCTTCTCTTCTACCTTCTCCACCAACAAGCTCGTGGCGATAAAATACAGGCGTCGGAACCCCCTCGTGTAATCATTCTGTCCTTCCCGGATAGCATCACGTCACGTCACGCGTGCCACCTCCAAGTTTCTCTCCGGGCAAAATGAACTAATTGCACGTACAATGTACTACCAACACGGCTACTATTTCGCCATGTCCAGAGAACAGCATATCGGCGTCATTCTTTTTCTACAAGACTTGGCTCGCGAAATTTCCTCAGCCGGTCCCCGGAGTGCCGAAATTCGTCAACAGAAGCGAACGCCGGCCATTTCTACCTGTTGCGGAGCACCATACGGAGTACACCATACATATCCTTGCAGACGGAAACCCTGGCATGTCGGGATCTAGATAGAGTCTAGAGCTCGGAATTCATTGTCCGTCAACACATAGCCGAACATCGCAAAAGTCCAATATACGCTTCGTAGTCTTATTAATATATCGACTACTCCGTACCTTCAACGATTACTTCTACTGCTACAACTAGTAGTAGTAGTAGTATTATAATGTACGCGCCTAAGAGGTATCCTAAGAAATACATGACGCCCATAGAAAAAACAGAAGAAAGGACCGCTTGGATCAAAGTATATGTAGTAAACAAAGAAAATGGCACCGGCATCCATTTACAACGGAAGCTGCCTTTCTGCCATCACGCTTGCATAGTCCTGCTGACAGCTCCCGCAATGCTTCTCCTTCCACTCCTCCAGCGCCCTTCTCCTATCCGGCGACAATGAGCTAATGACCTTTTGCGTCATCAATGACTTGTCCGCAAAACGCGATGAGCCGCCCTTGGTACCCTGGGCACCGAGAGCTACACTCAGATCATCGCAGAGCATCTTCTCGTTCATGAGCCAATTCTCCCACTCGGATTGCATCATCTCTCTCTCGACGTTGTTCACCACCCTCATCCCTACGATGAGTTCGTGACGGTAGACGCCTAGACGCTGTCTCGTGCGTCGGAGCCTCTGCGCCGTAGCCTTGGTGAGCCCCGAAGAAAAGGTCGCCCCCGCTTCGTCCCAGGGAGCATCCATGTTGGTCGTATCCATCACGTCTTTGAAGCTGCTGAAGCAGGTGCTGTTGTTGAGAAACAGTGGCTCCATTCCCACGGTGCCTGTAATCTCGGGCAAGTCGGCAATGTAGATGGCTTTGCTCATCATTGTATTGGGCCCGATACCTAGCGACCGCATGTAGTTCGCTGCTCGCCTC
Organism: Trichothecium sympodiale; assembly: GCA_003012115.1. Lineage (NCBI taxonomy): Eukaryota > Fungi > Ascomycota > Sordariomycetes > Hypocreales > Trichothecium > Trichothecium sympodiale. The sequence continues at coordinate 45,781 of PXOB01000272.1, forward strand.
TCCTTCCACCAGACAGCTGTCTCGCTCGACGTCCACATAAGATTCGTAAGGACGCTTGTTCCGAGAAGCACAAGAAGCAAACGATTGGCAGTCATGACGCTAAACATCTTCTTGACGCCTGCTACCGTCCACATTATGATGGAAGACGCTGCGCTTTCCAGGAAGGACCTAACAACCTCCCAAACCAGGGCTGTCAATGTCCGTGGCTTTGTCGCCTGTTTCTTGCTAGTTTCGGCAGCTGCGGGAGAGAAGACGACGACCTCGGTCTGTTGGCCAATGTGCCCATATACCTGTATGGCCCTGTGTGTGCGACTCCGCGGCCCGAGCTTGCGCACCTGATCCGTTGCGAGCTCCGCGAGCTCCTCGGCATCCTCGGCAACGTCCCGTTGAGCCTGTGCATCAACAAGACCCTTCGCCAGCTTCGGTGACTTGTGCCAATCCACCCTTGTGTAGATAGCCAGCTTACACTTAGACTTGGCTACGTGCGTGATGACAACCTTGGTCACAAGCTTGAATTTGCCCGAGTGAGGTAGATGCCACGCCGTTTTGGTATGCTTTACCACGTACGTGACGTGGTCACTGAGAAGCTCGATAACCTGGTTATCGACAATATCCATGCTCTTTGACCGACCGAGAACGTTGGATTTCTCAACGTTGAACGAGAATTCTCTCTTCAGATGCCCTTTATCACCCAGCTCCCACGGTCCTTGAGCGATCTGCTTAGATCTACGCTCAAAGTACAGCTTCGGGAACACAAAACTCTTGTCTCCAAACAAAACGTGGAAGCATGCTTTGGCACCAATCTCAAAGTTTCTCTCGGCAGCCAGCTCGGTCATGTCCTCGGGCTCGTAAATCACCGGGCGAGTAGGCAAATGTAGCTTGGGGGCCAACTTTTGTGAACCTGTAACTGTAATCCTGGGGCTAGCAGGCGTATGCTTGATCCGCGGCGATCTTCCCCCTGGAGTGCCATCGTCGAAGGGCGTGTTCTCGGGTACTTCTTCCCAACTCTCCGCGCTTGGGCTAGATTTCTCGAACTCCTCCTTCTCGACGTTAATGAGTGCTTGGACCAAAGCGTCGATTTCCATCTGCTCCTCAGCTTGAAGATCGTCGATGAGAAGGTTCAGGCGGGACTGGACGACACGCAAATCGTCCAAGAAGAGCTTGATAGTCACCCGACTGTAGCCAGTATCATTATCCGAGGTGCCGAGCTGCAGGTGTATGTAATCGCAGTCTTTGCCAGGGGAAGCAGTGACCTCGGAAACGATATCCAGGCTCATGCTGTAAGCCTCAACGAGACCCATTTGCTGGCCGTAGAAGTACATGTTATCGGGTGTGACGTAGATGCGACCGTCGCCAGTCAATTGTTTGACCTTTGACTCCTCGCTTGCTGAACTTGACCATGCAGCACGGAACACAAGCACCACTTTCTCTTCCAGAGGTGTGTTTGGGAAAAGTAGGCGGAACTGAGCGTACTGTGCACGGAGTTCAGGAGGATAATTTGATGGTAAAACATTATGAGCCTGTTTTTGGGAAACAGCGACGGCAAGGGGCGTCTTGGTCTTGTCCTTGGATATCACGACACCGATAGGGTCGTCCTCGTACTGATAAGGCGCTGGTGCCTCATGGGGCGTGTTTACGGCTCCCCAGACACTGCTGCCCCAATAGTTGGCAACGATAGACGGGAGAAGCTTTCGGTTCTCGTTGCCTGAGCCTCGTTCCCCCACCGTGAACACTGCCGTTCGACTCAGGCCAGTGTTTGCAGGTGGCCTCGCCAGCGTAAGGGGTGCCAGCGTCCCCGGATGGCTATCTACAGAAGAGAGCATACTCCTCTTTGCGGCCAAGCCCGTCTGTCCCAGTAACGCATTGTGACTGGAGTTTGAGATGGCGCTTAGGCCACCAGCGGAGCTGGAGCTGGGAAGGTTGCCACTCTCGGCACTGGTCCCAAAGGTAGCTTTGCGGTGCAGATCAAGCTTCTGGATGATCCTCGCCGCATGCTCTCTCCCGCTTTCGCCTTCGTCTCTCGCCAGTTCACGTCCGAGAGCCGTGATAGATCGCCGCGACACGCTGCCATTAACGTCAAAGCTAGTGCGGGCAGCCAAGTTGACGTCTTGTCCGGGGACAGGCAGCGTCGCAGACCGCTCGATGCCACTACCGGGATCCTCGATAGGAACGTCAAGTGTCCTCGCCGAGAACTCCGGGATGCCTGGGGGAGAAATGGAGAAAGCAGGGTCAGAACCGCCGGTCCGAGACGATGCATCCCGGCTCATGCTGGCTTCAAAAGCCCTCTTCTTGGCTACTTCGAATACCTCCAGCCACTCAGTGAGCTCACTCTGCGTCTCCGCCTGAAGCATCAAGTTCTGGCTTTTGGTTTTGACCTCGAAGCAAAATCTTCGGTCCTCACTTACAGCAGGCTTTGCATTACATAGCAATACGCCGATTTCGTCTCCCTGAAGCACGCCCTGAGGCCCAGGGATTAACCAGCCGAAGACGCCGTTACGGCAGTAGTACCACCTTCGGACCCAGTTGTGACGAGCAGGCTTCCCAGAGAGCGTCCGGAGGAACAGCCACCCTTGCTTCTCGGACACAACAGCATCATCGTTGGTATGCATGTTGAGTGGACCACGGGAGCCAAGAAACGGCACGGTTGACGTGCTGTAGTCCTCCAACTCACGGGAGGGCTTGCAACCAGTCAGGGCATCCTCCCCAACATCTCGTCGAGCTGCATGTAGTTCTCTCTTAAAGATGGCCTCCGCGGACTCCATCTCTCTGGCCCAGCCCCGCACGCGTTCCATCTCTTGGCTGAAACGGGTAGCACTCTGGGCCGTATCTCGCGACCTCTTCATCTCCCTCCAGACCTCGTTGGAAACCCTAACCAAGAGCTTGTCCATGGTAAACCGCACCTGAGGTGCAAGCTGGCAGAAATCCATAGCCGCCTGCAGGTAGGCTTTTCGGGCCTCGTACACGGCGAACGCATCTTCTCGAAGGGCAGAGGGCTCCTTTGTCTTGGACTGGGCAACATATCTTCCAAGGGTGGTGTCGAAGTGCCTTTGCGAGTGTTCCAAAACTTTTCTTATCTCCTTGAAGTTACGCAGATCCCCCACCAAGAACGACCTGACAGGTTCTACCACAACTTGATCCATTCTCTTCATGCTGCTGAGCAACTGCATCAAGATCTCCCTGGAGCCATCTCCAACCCGCTTGAGCGCAAGGAATGTATAGTCATTGTCGATGACACCTTCGGCTGCAGAAGGAATCGTCTTGGATATGTACGAATTGATCGTCTCCTCGAGGTTGAGGATATCGTGTGCGAGCTTCGATGTCGACGAAACGTAGCCGTTCAGCCACTTCTCCACGGCATCGATTTGGTCTGCGTAATGAACGGCGGTGGCGCGAAAAGTTGGTGAATCGAGGGCAGCTTCGTGCAGGCCGACAGCTATAACGCGCCGTGCTGGCTTGAGGGTGTGACTCGTCATGGCGGCACGATACTCGGGGTAACAGTGCCTGATTGTTGTCGGTGTCTCAGAGTCGAATCGTGGACAAGATTGGGGGGGGGACTTGTTAGCTCAAGTACCTGGCCGCGCAGCGACTACATCTGCAGCCCCTATTGATACTCTTGTGCAAATGATGTCTCTAATGGCCAGGACTCTCACCGTATGATGGAAATTGTGTTATTATTATTATGCAGCTAATAATGCAGTGGAATGAAAGGCTGTGGTGAAGTGGGTAGGGTGCGACCTTTGTCCCTTTGTCCCCGTCGGCTACGGAGTATTTACCTTGTACCTACCTGACATCAATTAGAGAGACCACCACGCCCGCCGCCGCCGCCTCTTGGCCCCGACTGACGTAGGGATTCCAACGTCGGAGCTTCTCCACAAACGCCGACGGGACAATCAGCACTCACCACCTCATGCTGCTATACGGAGTACCTTTCACCTAATTGGCCAGCCAGTACATGTACTGCTAGTAGCAGTAGTGAATGAAGATGGCATTTCCAAGAAGCTCGACTGAATCATATTGTAAGATGCTGCATATAAGTCAATCTGGTCTACCCCTTGTTCACCCTCGGAAAATAACAAATCTCCTCTGGTCTACCCCTTGTTCACCCTCGGAAAATAGCAAATCTCCTCTGGTCAATATTCAAAAAGAAAAAGAATGCCTTTCTCTATTTACTACATCTAGATATCTATCTCCCGACACCAAGGCACTGCCTTGGTCATACAAGACATCTACCCTCCAGCCAGCCCCAACACAGACACGGGCACCAGGTCCTATAGCCGTGAGAACCTTATTGCAACTGTATACGGCTCAGAAGTCCCATGGAAGTCGCGCCTAAACCAAATTCACAAACTTTTTGGGTGGTTTGCGCCTATATGATGTGTTAGTCGAGCGAGCCGCGTCGACGATGAGGGTCCTGGAGCATACCTTGCTTTCCACCGAATAATCAACTCAAGTGGTCGTCATCGTTGTGCGAAGCGGGCTGGGCCGCGACACCTGGTGGCCAGGCTGCTTGGCAGTCCCTGGGCCACCTCTGTCCGTCAGGCGCTTTTCGGCGAACGACCGAGGAGCGGTATCGCTCAACTTTGGCAGCGCTTGGGGGCGCAAGCTGTAGTTGTCGTGCGCGGGTTGACCCTGAGTTGGTCCCTCGTTGTCCACGAGGGGATCCACAGGTCAATCGTCGTAGTACTCATCATCGTCGCTGACATCAGCCAACTGCTCAAAGTTGACCTTGTAACGGAGAATGCCACCGATGCCACCGAAGCCCTTGACGAATTGATTGCCTTCAGTGGAACGGTCAGAGACGAACTCGAGGGTGGTACCGAACTGCTTGTAGTTCTCGGCGATCCATTCCAGGAAAGACTCCTGGGAGATGACCTCCATCTCCTGGCCGGTGGCCTTGTCAAGGAACTTATCCTGGCTGTTGCCCTCCTGAACCTTGGTGACGTGAATCAAGTGCTCGACATTCTCGCTGTCCCTAAGCTTCCAACGAGTAATCTCAAGGTTCTCAAACACAATCAGAGTCTCAACAGCACCCAGCTCCAAGGCCTTGAGGGTGTCCTCAATGCCGTAGCAGACCTTGCCAGTATCCTGGCTGATCTCCTCAAAGTATTTACCAATCAGCTTCTTCTCCTGGATGAACTTGACGTTACCCAGTGTCTCGGAGGACAGCTCGATTGCCTGGTTGAAACCGTTCTCGCCACCGTAAGAGACATCGACAACCTTGATGACCTTGGTGGCGAGACGGTTGTCGAACATGTCAGAGGCGTTCAGGTCGTTCTTGAAATCAGCAGATCCAGCAAGAATCAGACCAGCCACGTTGACCTTGTCGTTGGTGATGAAGTTCTGCACAGCCAATTCGGCAACTTTGCGCACGTAGTTGTGACGCTTCTCCTCACGGAGACGGGCGAAACGCAAAGCGGACTGACCACCACGACCGTGCTTCTTGGGAAGATCAACGGAGAACTTGTGAACGATTTCACGAGTGTTGCCGCTCAGAGTGCCAAATAGCGCGCCGTTGCCGTCCATGATGATGAAGCCAAACTTCTGGTCAGATTCGAGCAGCTCGGCAAGAGCTTCCGTATGGAACTTGTTGTCGCACAGGTAGAGGGAAGTGTTGATGGGCTTAAAGGGTTCGAAGTCGATATTGACCTTTCTCTCCTTACCTTCCTGCGTCAAAATTTCACCGCAGTAGACGACGAGACCGTTCGGCGGGACCTTGTTGTACAGCTTAAGACGCTGCTGGGTGGAGGTGATGGCTGACAAGACCGACTGTCTGTTGACACGAGATTTGATGTTGGACGCGGTACCCTGGTGACGAGTTAGGTTTGTTTGGTCCATCAAACGCAGAACGAGATGCAAAAACGTACGTATTCTTCAGCCAACATCTTGGCAATACGGGATACCTGATCCTTGGGGGCTGTAGTAGAACAATCGTCAGCGCCTCGTGCTTCGCGGAGGTCGGTGCGGTTTTTGCTCACGAATAATGAGGGAGATCATGGATGTGCCATTGCCCCTGGCGGCCTCGAGGCGCTTGATGAGCTTCTTGACCTTCCAGATCTCAATCTAAAGAAAATCAAAATACATTCTCTTGTCAGCCATAACAAGTTCCTAATAGATTGCCTTTGCCTGTTGCGTTATCTCGAAGCGTGGTAGCGCGGGGCATTTTCCCCAAAGGCGGGCGCAAGAGGGGGGGCCATTGTCCCTCTTGTCGCATGCAGTGCGCAACACGACACAAAAACCACCGCTGCAGACAGTAGGAACTTACGTTCTTCTCGGCCTCGTTTGCCTGTGCGTCGCTCATGATGGCGGTGTTGTAGAGGGAGCTTCAGAATAAAAAAAAAAGAGAGCTTTCCCGTGTGTGCAAAATAGGCGGCTTGCCCTGAAGTAATCAAGGACTTTTTTTTTCCCACGCGAAGGGGTAGGAGAAGTTGGGGTTTAGTTGGGAGGAGGGCGGACGATGCGGTCAGGGAGGGGCGAGAGAGAGGAGATGCAGGTGATTTTTCTTATTTATGAACGCCTCGCCCTCTAAAACGCTCGTACAGATTTGCTGCTTTCACTTTTTATGAAAGAAGAAGTTGGTGCTAGATTTTTATTTGTGCACTTGGTGCCTTCGGGCGTCGGTCCACCGTGGCTTTGGCTGGCTGGCATTGGGCACTCACTGGCTGCCCAGTAAAGCCTAGGTGGACTGCTATGACCTAAAAAACCTTTGAGCCTGAAATTCAACCTAAAAAGCTCTGACTCTACAAGTACGGGAGTACCTAACCTCTCCGCGCCTTGTGCACTCCGTCATCAACTCCCAGGTCATGGTGGGGCATTTATCTAGACCTTGGTTAGGTACGGAGTACCTTAGCCGTACCACCTTTTTCAACGTCGCGACTCACCGCCCGGCAATATCAACAACTCGCCGCGAGCTTCACAAACACCAACAGCAGCGGCTAACCAAGTCAAGAGATGATGGGGGGATCCTGTTAATTCAAGAAACTCACAGCCGCTCCTTTTCAACAACCCAAAGTTGGTTTCCCTAGCGAAACGCAAAAGATGTCGATCCCTACGGAAATCGCTGCCACAGTCCAGTCTGCTTCCATTGACCGGCATCCCGACCCTATCCGCGACAATGCACCGCCGATTACAGGGGAGAAGAGGACGCCTGTGTCGCTCAGCAGCGCCAAGAGTCTAGACTCGGATGAGGACTACGAAGATGATATTCCCTACAGCGTCCTGCGGCCGATGCCAAGGGGACACGAGCTGCCTCCTCTACCAGATCTTCGCTTCGAACAGAGCTACCTGAAGAGCATCTCGAAAGCAGACACATGGTGGAAAGTGTTGTTGATAACAACGCGGGATCAAGTAAGTCTTTATTAGGTTGAGGGTCCTGTTCTATCATGAACTAAATTGGAACTGTTACAGGTCGTGATGCCTTTGGTCCAAGGTATCATTTACAACATACTGCTCTGTGGGTGGCAACATTGGAATGCCAATGCTCGCATGCACGGCAACACCGCGGGTGCTCGTGTAAGGCGTTGGTGGTACCGTGTCAACAAATGGAATATTCACAACCGCAGAAAGGAGCTATAGGTCCGAGTAGATGTAATGATCCATCAATGACACTCACAGCCTCGTGTATGTATATCTGCCCAAACTCAGGGCCCCCAGTAATCCCCGTTAGCAGTGCTACGCGTGTGTCCCTTTCAACACAACTTGAATACCCCTTGAGACCCCTCATCTATACGCCTTTGGGGCTCTTCAGCGTTTGCTATTGATAGTGTACAAGGCATTATGTGTATATGCCGTCCATTCGCCGCTCCGATCGCCTCAAACTCCGAACGAAACATTAAACTTGGAAAAAGCACGCTCCTAGTTTTGGTTCGCGACCTCAACAGGGGTAGCACTCGTTTTGTCAGGACTACCTCGAAAAGCCAGGGCAGTAGTTGATGTCCTAGATGACGTCTCCGTCCTTCCGCCTACCACGGCCGCCGGCTCAGGGGTCGCTTGCTTTACGCTCGTGCGTTTCTCCTCGCTGAGACCAGCTTCAGGTTTCGAAACAGACTCTGCAATTGGCCCAGCTGCGTCCGGCATCTCCTCCACCTTCTCTCCCGTTTGCCCCATTTCTGAATCCGGCGTTTTTTGCGGTGGCTGCATATTGGTCGCTTGATCCAACGGAGCGAGTGCAGTCCGCAGTTTTGGCGGAGTTAAAGAAAGCTTCACCACCAGACTGCGCGGGTTGCCATCATCAATATCATCATCCACCATGGCCTCATCCTCGTCAAAATCATCATCTTCCTCTGAGTCCTCGGGAACATGGGCGTCAGCATCTTCTTCGTCATCGCCAAGTTCGGCTTCGCTCTCCTCATCAGATTCAAGTGAACCATTTTGTCGCGAATGAAAGCCGTAGCCGTTGGCCGCTGCTGATCTACGCGAGCGAGTCCCGGGATTCTGCTCAATGTCCGTATCTCCTTGTACGCTTCCCGGGGCACTACCTCCTGTCTCGACGTTAAGACGGCTTGGTGCTCTGATATGTCGGCCGCTTTGAGTTTGGACAGGCCCAGCGTCAGCCGGTGTGCTGGTTCCCGTATTACGAGCTGATCGCCTGTTTGTCGAATCTGAAAACGTCATATCCTCATCGTCTGAATATGTGTACTTTACACGCTTTCCACGTGTACGACCCTCGTACATTGAGAAACCAGGCTCAGGGCGTTTGAAGCGCTCTTTCTGTGCTTGACGATAGTCACGACGCCTGCGCTTCTGCAGCAGTTGTCAGTCATCTCTGAAACCTGAAAGAATGAAAAATGAAAAAAGGCCAGGACTAACCTCTTCGCCAGCCTCAAATCGCGGGATGACCGCCAGGATCTTCTGAGCAAACTTCTTTGCCTTGGGACCACCATCCTTTGTCTCAAGTTTCTGCGCCAGCTGTTGCAGCTCCTCGATTGAACCTGCCACGCTCCACCACGTTCGTTGTGTTGCCGCCGGATTACTCTCTCTATATACTCGGAAATTCGTGTCGTCTTGCCCTTCGATCAAAAAGTATCGCCGCTTATCGCCGTCGGTACCCCACGGCTGTACTGCACGAGGTTGATTAAGATCATCTTCATGTCGGGTTTGTTTGTACGAGGCTTGGATGAGCCCCTTGACCGTGTCGGACGATGCCAGCGCCCAAAGGATCAATGCGCGCAGGAGTGTAAGCTACGAAAGATTAGCGTGTGCTCAGAATTATACCCCTGGAAAATGGGACATACCCGTTCTGTAGGATCCATTGTGTTGAAGGTCTTGCCGCCCGAAAGGGGATTCTTCTCGTCCCACACTTTCGGCCATTGACTCCGATGTGATGAAATCGCGTCTTCCAATGCTCTACCGTAATGTCCAGACCTAAACCAATTTGTTTAGTAGTTGTTCGCCGTGTTTATGGAAGTGAAACGTACTTGACGTCTTGTTTTCGGTTGAGAAGCAAGCCCAGTAGGGCGCACAGGAATTGTTCGACTCGGTCGCCTGGTACGGTCGTGACAACATCGCGCTCGAGTTCTTGAGGGCCGAAATGCGGCAATGACTTGGGAAATGCATCGCTGAACCGACTTCTGAACATGACAATAAACTAAGTCAAAGTGTTAGCAGTGCGACTCTTGTCGTTGCTGATTGTCTTTTTGACGCGAAAGTTCGCGACACGTCGGCGCAACACCGAGGCGGTCAGGCCTTGCGTCGCCTAGAATCCACATTCCCCCGACACGGATCGCACCCAATGTCAAAACGTACAGCAATGTCAGGGTTATCCGCAAGGACGTATTCGTGGGGAGGAGACGGCGAACGTTTGCGCGGTGGGGGAGATGGCTCCTTTGCAGGCATTTCTGAAGCTTTCGGGAAGAATTTCAAAATGCCCTTCTTCTGCTTCTTCTTTGTCGCCGCCGCAGCATCGTCGTCGTCGCTAACGACTTCTTCGTCGGCTTCCACGTCCACGTCCACGTCCATGTCCATCTCGTGCTCGAGCTCATCTTCAGAAGGTGCCGGTGACAAAGACGACAGTGACGTGAGATCTGACGAGTCGTCGCCTGCAGCCATGTTGGGCAGGCGTGATCCGAGATGGTGAAATATGATTTGGATGGAAGGTTAAGGTCGAGTTCCAAGAGGCAAGAAACATCGACGTGAGGTGAGATGCGGTCCAATTAATTAACTTGCACGGTTGCTAGCAAGGGTGGCGCGCTGCAGCGCGATTCGCAGAGGAACCCGGACTAGCGCTCAATTGCTTTCCCACCCCCTCCAAGTACTATGCTGCTGGGCTGCCCTTGCAACCTTGCTGTTCTTACTTGTAGGTATGTAATGTATGTCAGTCTCGTTCAGGCGGAGCAAAGTCCCCTCGTGCCCGACGTCGGCTCTCCCGAAGCCACTTGCTGGGTATGACAATTTCACCTGCACAGACCCGCGAGAAACTCGAAGAATTCGCCTGAAGATGGCCGCTTCCATTCCGTGCCTGATACGATTAGATTATTTCCGTTCTTTAACCAATCATTTGACGCTCTGGTGCTCAATGTTGCCTTGCCAGCTCGTTCCTTTAAGCTACTACCTTACCAACTAACCAAAGTACGTGTCTGCAAGGCCACGATCGAACCATGATGTCTACCAAACATGGAGCTCTGGAGACTTGATGAATTACATTCTGCACTTGTTCCTTTATCTACTTCCGTGACCATGACGTGTCCGATATGGGCCACGTAGCGCGCCTCTTATAGGATGATGGTATACAGCTGGCCCAGGACGTGCTAGACAATCGAGACGTTTAGACGCGACCGTGATGAAAAACACTTTGTAATACGCAGCATGACGTGAAAGATAACATCCCATCTTTCCCTTATTCTATGCTCTGTACGTCGCTTGAGAATTCTTTTTAAACTTCCTCGGCAATATCTCTCTTAGGCCTACACTGGAGTGCTCCTAGATAACATCTGAAATTAAAGCTGCCAATGTCATAATGGCCCAAAAGCAAAATGCTCCAATGGAAGAACCGCTGTTTGAACGGCCTCGATAGCCTTTTTGTCATGAGTAAATCGGGGCAGAGACAGACAGTTGAAGTTGAGGAAGTCCAGTGCAACACCCAATTGGCGGGCGGCTTTCGATGGACCCACACGCAACAGGCCAGGCCTCAGATGCAAGAAAACGATCACGTGGTCAGGGCTCCTCCGGGCCAAAATCATGGTCCCGCACACAAAAAATTATCGGCGGTTGTTGCAACCTCACAGGCCCATTTCGACACAACATCAAGCGGCCCGAGCTAGGTGAGTAAAAAAAGCCCTACCAACCCTCGCACGACACGCCTATAGGCGAACTTGCATCTCTAACACACTTTCGCAGCTCAACACATCATTCGAAACATCAATCGAGTGACGACGAGCCGCCATGGGTAGAGTCATTCGCAACCAGCGCAAGGGCCGTGGCTCCATTTTCAGTCAGTTACCGATCACCACCAATCTCTAGACGACAAATCCGAACAATCCTTATTTCGAGATGCGAACTCTAGAGTAGGACTTTTTTGGAGGAAGCCATCATCACTAACCATCTATCGCAGCGGCCAACACGCGCCTCAACAAGGCCCCCGCCAAGTTTCGCAACCTCGACTACGCCGAGCGCCATGGCTACCTCCGTGGTGTAGTCCGCGAGATCGTCCACGATGCCGGTTAGTTCTCCGCCGATGGGCAATGGGATCCGTTTTGGAAGGGAAAAAGCAAAGAAAGATCGGGCTGACGTTTGGATATCGAATAGGTCGTGGTGCTCCCCTCGCCAAGGTCGTCTTCCGCCACCCCTACAGGTTCAAGCGTGTCACCGAGACCTTCATCGCCAACGAGGGCATGTACACTGGCCAGTTCGTCTACGCTGGAAAGAAGGCCGCTCTTACCGTCGGCAACATCCTTCCCCTCGGCGAGATGCCTGAGGGTACCGTCGTCTCCAACGTCGAGGAGAAGATTGGTGACCGTGGCACTCTCGGTCGTACCTCCGGCAACTACATCACCATTGTCGGCCACAACCCCGATGAGGGCAAGACCCGTGTCAAGCTCCCCTCCGGTGCCAAGAAGGTCGTCCCCTCCGGCGCCCGTGGCATGATCGGTATCGTTGCTGGTGGTGGCCGTACCGACAAGCCTCTCCTGAGTACGATAACCCCTTTCCCCCCATCGTGAATGAGTGTGAGTGAGTAGATTTCTAACAATATTACAGAGGCTTCTCGTGCCAAGCATAAGTTCGCCGTCAAGCGCAACAGCTGGCCCAAGACTCGTGGTGTTGCCATGAACCCCGTCGACCATCCTCACGGTGGTGGTAACCACCAGCATATCGGTAAGGCTTCGACCATCTCGAGGTACGCCGCCCAGGGTCAAAAGGCCGGTCTTATTGCCGCGAGGAGGACAGGTCTGCTGCGTGGTACGCAGAAGACAAAGGAGTAAAAGCGTGGCTGGGTTACATGGGCACATGGGATGGTGTTATACTGGCTTGCTTGCAATCTTTCACGGAACTGCTGAGAGCAGGAAGCTGGTAGCTCCGAAGGCAGTTCAAAATGGCATTTGGCGTACAATTCCCCTTGCCGGGCCAGGTTATGATATCAGTGAATCACGTGAATGAAGGAAACGATCCCCTTACCAGCTTCCCCCCTTTCTCCGCGATGCGGTTGATGCATGCTTTGGTTGGGCTTTGTTATACAATGCGACTGTACGGAGTAGAGGAAGCTCTAAGTCATGGAGGTTTTCTCGAGAAATGCATTGATCCCCAAGGACACTGTTACCGCATAGAGGCTTTGATCGAGAAATCAACCAGGCTTAGAACGTATCAATCAAAAAAAACTACATAATAATACGTTCCAGAGTTTGCATCTAGGAAGCTCTCTACTAAGCACTTACCTCTCATGCCCTTGATAATTACACAAGTTTTTCTTACTATTGAGGTCGAGACTAGTCAAAATTCGTTGCTATTGTGCTGACAAGTGTGTTGTAAACCTCTTGGCAGATCTTGCCCCACGCTTTGCGCTCTATTCAGGATCTCTTACTA
>PXOB01000273.1:0-19050 GCA_003012115.1 Trichothecium sympodiale
CCCCCCCCCCCCCCCCCGACCCTTTTTGATGCAAATCCCGACCACCATCCACCAGCCACCAACCACCAAAATCACCTTTAGTGTCTTTGCTGCCCAGGAACCTCGATAACCTCAAAGTTCTCGTCGAGATAGTGCCAGTTGTCAAACTCGGCCGGCCTCTCGGCAGCAGGCCTGACGTCGGATTCCCCGGGCAGGTCAAAGGCCTCGGTGGCCTCGCCGCTCTCGATGTAGGTGCCGCACCACCTCGGGTGGCTGGTCTGGTTGCGCGCAATCTCGTTGGGGTCGGCCTTGCCCTCAAGGAGGTTCCGCCAGTAGCCGTGGCTCTCGGAGATGATTTGGCGGGAGAAGGTGGCGTTTTGGTAGTCCTCGCCGACGATGGTGTTGGTTCCGTCGCCCTTGACGACCTTGTAGTACTGTTTTTTTTTATATATCGGTCAGCCCCTTTCTGTTGACTGTAGAGTATATGTAAAGTTATTGGTGGGTATTGATTTGGACTTGTTACTTACAATGAACCAGTCGTAGAAACTCTGGCGGAGTCCGGGTCGGTACTTGTCGAGATCGCTGACGGCTGGAACAAGTCAGAAATTCCTGCGCTCTAATAACAGACAGCCATACGACTGCCAATATCACTCACTGTCAACAAACTCGGCAAGGGGGTCCTCCATATCGATGACAATAATCTTCCAATCAGTCGACTCGTCCTGGTAACGATCAGCCTCATCAACCTTTCTCTACCTCGAAACAAACGTCTTTTATTTTATAAAGAAAAAGAAAAAAACAAGAAAGGAAGAAACAAAACCCACATCAATCATTGCGAGGCCGCCGATAATCTTGCCCTGCTTCACCTCTCCAACCTTGCCCGGGGGAAGAGAGCTAACGTCGAAGACGTCGACGGGATCATTATCGCCAGGGTACCCAGTAACGTCGTGGTCGTGGTTGGGGTCCTCCCAGGTCTGGGGAATGGAGCCGTAGTTGAAGGGGTAGGTCTTGTGCGGCCAAACGCTGTAGACGAACCGAACCTTGTCGTTCTTGTCGTCGTGGAAGATGGGGTCTAGAAACGAGAGCCTACGTCAGTTTTCCCACAATTTTCCATTCAGAGGTATTAGCTGCGTTTGGCTCACTCAGAGGCTCGTTGCGTTTGGTCTCGAGCTTGCCGTCGGTCCAACGAGGGATCTCAACGTAGTAGTTGATGATGGACGTATCGTTCTCGTTGGGATACAAGGGGATGTCGTGCCAGAAGGAGATGGGATTGCCATTCTGCTCGAGCCAAACGCGCCAATCCTACGACTCGGTCAGCTTTTTCTTCTCTCCGCCTTGACCACAATTATAGATATCAAATGGAACGCACCAGAGTGTTGCGAGCACCAACTTCCCTCAAGGAGAGGGAATCATAGTCAAAGGCTATGGCAGTGACAAGAATCGAGGCAGGGACAGTGGCCAAAAGACCAACGACAGAGCGAGTGGAAACCATTTCGACCAAGGAAACGAGCACTTGACTACTACGCAGACGAGAGAAAATTGGCAAAGGACACAGGGAAACAAGTCTCCCACGAGCTTCAAGACGAGATGGTAACCCAGGGCCTTTTTAAATGATGCGCATCGGGGCTTTTTTTAACCACTCAACTACCCATGCAGATTAACGCTTTCTCCGAGGACCTAAACAGCATAAACATTTCTTTTCTCCGACCTTTAACTGATTGGACTCTTTCCGTCCTTCCATTTTCGTCGTTTACTAGCCTGGATATCCAAGGTGATGGCGGCCGTTCTTGTTGTCAACGGGGGCGGTGGTCCCGCTGTGGAGTGTCTCCCCCTCCACACCTCATAGAGACGCCCACTGGACTTGCATTCCAGATGCACGTGGGGTTTCTAGAAGCTCTTGTTGTTCATAACTTCATATGTCGAGGTTGCATAGGGCACGTGGGTGGCTGCATGTGCGGGCAGCAAAAGAGGTTCTTGCACAGAATAAGGCTATTTGACGGACTAATATGTCCGCAAGTGGCCGGAAGAAAAAGAAAGAATTATTCGCATTTCCGACCTGCATAATAAACTCAGGATCTTGTGAAAGACTGGCCTGATTTATGGAAGGAAGAATGCAACTCATTCGACGGGACATTTGTATACTGCGTTGAGAGCCTGTATACACGTATGAATTTATCCCTTGAATGCTTAATACGGAACTGGGGTTGACATGTTAACAAATTGACTAAAAAAAACGCGGAAATAATGTGGCTATTTGGAATAAAGGCCCCAACTTGACAACATGAAATCAAAGATAACTCAACAGCGTATATGTATGCAAATGCTTCCCGACCCTCAGTCGCAATGTCTTGTTCCGATATCGACACACCTTGTTGACTATCCCTCCAATGTAACTAACCTATTTATTCCAGGTTCGTTCAATCTCAAGATGCGTGTCTCCAATGTCCAACCAGGTCAAGTTACTCCACTTCTCCGGATCGGACTCGGCCTCGACAAAGTGCTTGATGGCCAGCACGGCCTGGCTAGCCCACTTGCCCGAGCTGACCCTCCCGACGCCGGTAGCGAGCGGCGTCATGCAGATGCTCTTGATCTCGACGTCTCCCTCCTCCTCCTCCTCCCCGCCGCCGCCGCCGTCGGCCTTGGCCTGGCGCACGGCGCGGTTGTGGTTGGCAATGGCGTTGAGCAGGCTCCAGACGCACTCGTAGACGACCTCCTTGTCCCAGGAGACGGCCTGCGGCAGGCGCATGGTCGGGCACAGGCACACGTACCGCGTGCCCCAGACGTTCCTGGATGCGGGGACGAAGCCGTCGGGGATGCGCACGAGGGTGCACGTCCCGGGGGGAGCCATGCCCCTCCACCGCCCGTAGAGCGCCTCCTGGGCCACGCGCGTGAGGGCGAAGTAGTCGTCGGCGGGCGAGAAGGCGCGCGAGATGGCGTCGTCGAACGCGCCGTCCAGCCGGCCGTACGAGTTGGCCGGGGACACGACGGCGTCGAAGCGCGCCGAGGCCGGCACCTGGTTGAGCGCGCAGTTGTAGACCTGGACCGACACGCTCGGCGGGAGGGCTTGGTCCATGGTTGCCAGGTTCCAATCGTACATGAACTGGTCCTGCATGCAGAGGAGGTTGATGTGGGGGATATCTGATGGGTTGGAGGTCATTGTTGATGATGATGATGATGATGATTTTGTGTGTGTGTGTATGCGTGGGTTTTCTTAAAAAAAAAAGAAAAAAAATCAGGGAAAGCGCGAACCCTTTATATGTTTTTTTTTTCTTTCTTTCTTTTTTTCTTTCTTTCTTTCACTTTTGGTAAATTGAAATGGTTGGCGTTAATTGTCTTCAACGTGTCCGCCCTTTCTCCCCCTCACCGAGGATCGATCATTTACATGGGTGCCTTGTGGCAAGGACACACATCATTCGTCGCAGCCGGCTTTACACATGGCAACAAAGTCATACGACTTGATGTCGTCATGGTAGAAAAATGAAGTAAGAAAAATTGAAATCCGTCAAATTTCTTTTTTTCTTTTTCTTTTTTCTTAAAAGAAAAAGTTACATTTATAATTTTTTTTCATTGCTATAAAACGTAAATTGGCACCTTTGGCCACATTTCTGAAGCTATTGCTGGGCCACTACCTTACCGTGTCCGAGGCGGCATTTCTCTCTTACGTTGCCTGCCTGGTTTGCATACCGGCGAGAAGGAAAAACATGTTGGAAGCCTGGCAACAAACAAACCACTGAATCCATTTCACATTTTCTTTTGTCAAGATATATTATTTCTTTTCATTTTTCTTTTCGGAATCCGACGCAAAAAGCGCAAAGCCATAAAGGCCCGGTCTTCTTATAACACAGTCTGAGGCTGCAGCCTCGCGATACACAGTCGAGCCACGTATACCCCCAATGGCTTTCAAACTTAATAATAACCAACAAGACGAATACATCTTTATCAAGATATATATATATATATATGTGTGTGTGTGTGTGTGCAAGGGGAACATGGGGCGCATCAAAATGGAATCATGCTCTCTGGATGGAATTGGAACTAAAATGGGGGTCTAAAAAAGATCTGTAAGAATCTTTATGAGGAGAAGTTGAGCTCTCAACGACAATGATCCTTTTTATTTATCTTTAATCATAGGTAGGCAGAGGCTCCAGCATCGTTTTCATGCCGTCTTTGAGCTCTCAACATCACCGTTTCCTCCAAGTTCACCATCAGGCTCTATTGCCAATGCCCAAGATGCTAATCTCTGGCAGCGTCAAGCTGCCTCCCACCTTGCCTCCGTCGAGGTGCAGGGTGAACTCGAGAACGTACTTGTTGCCCTGGGTCCCGTCCTGGAAGCCAACGTTGGCAAACTCAAAGTACCAGGCCCCTTGCTCCTCGGCCTTGCCGGACACGGTGAGGTCGCCCTGGAGGATCTCGTTCTCGGCCCCGCGGAAGGGGGTGCCGTTGACACGGCTCACGCCGACGCGCATGTGGGGGGTCCTCGTCACCTTGTCGTCGGCGCCCGGGCGGAACAGGATCTGGGGGTTCCAGACCAGGTTCTTGCCAGGGATGGCGTTGAAGATGCGGTGGTTTAGGACGTCGAGAGGCATGTCGAGACTGTTGTTGTTGTTGCTGCTGCTGCTGTTGTGACTGTTTGCTGCTGTGGATGATGGAGGACGGGAGGAAGGTGGTGTCTGGATGTATCGTTCAGATCTGGAGAAGCGCTGCTGCGTGTGCGACGACATGATGCCGAGTATTTCTTTTTGGTGACGCTGTGCGTCTATGTGCTATTTATAAGGGGTAGTGGTGGTTGATCGTTATTTGAAGCGGTAGCGACGGACGTGAAATACGTTGGGATTTGCTGCAAGTGAATCCGTGGTGAGCGAACGAGTTGAAATAAAGGGGTTTGGTGTTACAACGGCGGTTGAGGCCCCCGGCGATAAGGAGCAGCAGCTCTGGAGGAAAAAGACTTGTGCTGTGCAGAAATATTTGAAACAAATCACACCTTGAGATTCTTTTTTATCTCACAGAGCAAGTAAAAACGGTGTGTATTAAAACAACCCACATCAAATCAATCAATTCCGCCTCTTCTTGGGCTTATTGTCCAACAGAGATGATTCACCGAACCGGGCTATGCATAAATGAATGGCATTGTGCATGAATGGAGTTGATTTTCTTCTTCTTCTTCTTCCTTTCTCTTCATTTTCCATTGTCTTCCCCAGCTTCAATATCCTTTTTCTTCTGTTCCTCCACCACAATCTTGAGCGTCGCTACCGCCGCGGGCATCCCACTCCTGTATGCCAAAACATGCATAGCCGCCTCGATGGTGAACTCCTCGCCAATGGCCCATCTCGTAAAGCTCAGTCCCCTAAAGTCGAATACCCAGAGCGAATCCGGCGCATGGAACCGGCCAAAGACCCTGGACGGGCCGGACACGTAGCGGTGCTGGTCCTTGAATAGGTGCACGTCCTGGACGGTCAGGCATACCCACGGCGGGCATCCGCCCCTGCGAGGTGCCTCTGGGCAGGTGTATGTGAAGCACACGTCGAATGGAGTGCCGAAGGTGACCCTTGGTGGCGCGGGTTGGTAGATCTGGAGGGCTTGGGGCCCGTCCCAAATCTCGGGGTTCTTGGTCAGTGCCGCCGGCATTGCTGATGTTGTCGTCGGAGAAGGGATGTGTGTGTGCTGCTAGGGCTTGGATGAGTCGAGCATGTGCGTAGCGTCCTAGAGAGGGTAAGGGGTCATCTATATGTCACTGCTCAATACGGTGAGAGTATTTAGCAGTGAATCATGACAGCTATAGACTGAAAAGGAACTCGCCCGCCTGATATATATACCTGCTCTCGTTATGAAGCAGACGTATTTGAGTGCCACCATCTTTGGGCATTCGCCATCGTCTCGCAGTCGTGATCAACCGATGCAATGCACCGTCATTGGTGTCCTTCTTTACTCACCTTGTATGCGTCTTGACACTCATAGACAGACATGCGCGAGTGCGGATCATTCCTCGCGGTATGAAAATAACTGGAAGCCATGTCCAAAAGGTACGTCCTGAGTTCACGTTCCCTTTCTCAAATGCAGACTGATATCGGAGTCGGTGCCCTCGCTGCCGTACATGTCATTCAGCGGTCTTTTACGGTCCGCCCCTTTCTTTCTCGCGTCCTTGTCCCGCCCGGTCTCTTCCTCCCTGTCCAGGACAAACACCATGGCGAGCGAGCTGTCAAGCTTGATAGGCGCATCCATGAGGTAGCACCTCAGGTGCCACAATGAGTCTGCCGCCTTTTCCGTGAAGACGATGCTGTTGACCCTGAAAACGTGATGCGTCATTCCCTCCTTGTCCTCGGCGTGCACAGGCTCGAATATCAGATGGCCGTCTATGAACTCGTTGTCGGTGCCGAAAAAGTCGTCGTCGTCTCGCTGGCTGATGTATATACGCAGCCTAGGCCTCGTCCTGGGGTCTTTGCTTGCGCCTCCGGCTTCGGCGTACGTCACTTCCATGTCCCAATTCTGCCCTGGCTCAAGCTGGGGAGGCTTCGCTATCCCGGAATACCACATTTGATCACGATACTCTGGCTTAGCTGCTGGCATGGTGGCTCATCTGTTGAGGTTACGCAAGGCATGAAGAGTAAATATGTTTTGGTGTATTCATCTGCTGCGGACAACCCTGTGCCGAGCGAGCGTATGTATGTGCAGTTGGCATTGTTTCTATAGTACTGGTTTGTTGTTTGATCATGT
Source organism: Trichothecium sympodiale (assembly GCA_003012115.1). Classification (NCBI taxonomy): domain Eukaryota; kingdom Fungi; phylum Ascomycota; class Sordariomycetes; order Hypocreales; genus Trichothecium; species Trichothecium sympodiale. The sequence goes on from PXOB01000273.1 coordinate 6,691, forward strand.
CAAGCTGTTTGAAGTGCTGCGAAATGATGACTTGACACACACACACACACACACACTTGGTTGATTGACTTGCCTTTGCCCTACTACTTTTCCCGTAACTTGTCAGGTTACTCAGGCACAATAACCTTTGACTGTGTGAGCTATACATACAGCAAGGCCGGGTGTTAGGTCAACCTAAAGTTCAACAGCGTTGGGTCACACCATGATTCACAGAGCACATATGGCATCCATGCCCAACATGCCGCCATCTTGCTCTTGTCTGTTCTTCAACTGAATGACCTCCGGGTGGAGTCTTCCGGAGGGTCCACCGAAGGCCGATAACACGGAGCCCGGCACTTCGGTGGTAATGTACGGAGTACAGGGAGTTGAAGTTCGAAGTTTGTGGTCCAATGAGGCGGGGCCAAGAACGGAAGGCACGGTCATTTCTGCGCCATTACACGCATCATCCTCATGTGCATAAAGGTCTGGATCGGTCATTGCACTATAACAACAATGTCAGCGTCAACCTGGTGATGGTGATTGTCAAGGAACAAGGTTCAATGGTTGCCGTGTTGCAAATGTAGACGGAGCCTAGTTTTGCCGATTCCGGAGGGGCAATTTCCCGAACCAGGTCAGCGTGGTCGCATCGAGGCCAGGAACCTTCAGCGGGGTTTTGAGTCAAAGTGGGATGGAATTGGTCCGGCGCCACTAACATTACCTAAATACTACACCTTAGCTTAGTACCCCTCCAAAAACTTCACCACGTGCGGGCTACTTACTCACGACGGACGGACGCATCCTAAGCACCAATTTTGTCGAATCCTCCCCCCTCGGTCCAACCCTCCGACGTTATGAGCGGCCTCGATCTTGATACACTGGCTCCGGTCATCGCCGGCGGCGACTTCAAGTCGCTTGAGCCCATCCTGCTGCAGCTGGAGAAGCATCTGACGTTGAGGACCTACGTCAACGGCTACGAGCTCTCCGAGGCCGACAAGAAGATATGGCTGGCCTTTAGGAATAACAAGGTTGCCATTGGTCTTGTTCGCAAGGGCACCTTCGCCAGCGTCACCCGTTGGTTCAACTACATCGAGGCGATCCACCCCGAATTCGCAAAGGAGGCTACCGCGCCCAAGCCTAAGAAAAAGGCCGGTGCCAACTACAATATTGGCCTCGAGAACACCGAGAATGGCGTCGTCACACGTTTCCCTCCTGAGCCTTCGTAGGATTCATTTGCTTTCCCCAGTTGTTGTGATGCCGATGGCTAATATGAGCTTTAGGGGCTACCTCCACATTGGCCACGCCAAGGCTGCGCTGCTCAACGACTACTACGGCAACCGAGCCTACGAGGGCAGGATGATTGTGCGGTTCGACGACACGAACCCCTCCAAGGAGAAGCAGGAGTACGAGGACTCCATCGTCGAGGATGTCAAGCTTCTCGAGATCAAGATCGACCGCATCACGCATACTAGCGACTACTTCCAGGAGCTTTACGAAACGGCCGAGCGCATGATCCGCGAGGGTAACGCCTACGCCGACGACACTGACCAGGAAGTCCAGAAGGCCGACCGCATGAACCGCCTGCCCAGCGCTCGCCGCGACCGCCCCGCCGAGGAGTCTTTGGCCATGTTCAAGGAGATGAAGGACGGCACCGACCTGGGGAGGAAACACTGCATCAGGGCCCGGATCCAGTACGACTCCAACAACGGCTCCATGCGTGATCCTATCATCTACCGCTTCCCCAACTGGCAGGACAAGGAGCCCGCTCCCCACCACCGCACCGGCTGGACCTGGAACATCTACCCTACTTACGACTTTGCCTGCCCTGTGGTCGACAGCATCGAGGGTGTCACCCACGCTCTGCGCACCACCGAGTATGCCGACCGCAAGGAGCAGTATTTGTGGTTCCTCAAGACGCTCAACATCCGCCCCGTTGCCATCCAGGAATTCTCTCGCCTCAACTTCGTCAAGACGTTCCTCTCCAAGCGTAAGCTTACAAAGGTTGTCGAGACCGGCAAGGTCAGCGGCTGGGATGACCCTCGTATGCCTACCGTTCGTGGTATCGTCCGTCGCGGCCTGCTTGTTGCCGCCCTGCGCCAGTTCATGATCGAGCAGGGCCCCAGCCGTAACATTGTTACCATGGACTGGAACCAGATCTGGGCCATCAACAGCAAGATGCTCGAGCCTACCGCTCCCCGCCACACGGCGGTCGAAAAGAAGGACGTCGTCGTGGCCGAGGTTGTCAACGGTCCCACAGCTCCTGAAATCAAGGAGCAGCCCAAGCACCCCAAGGAGGAATCGCTCGGCACCAAGAAGGTTGGCTTCTCGGACAGGATCTTCATCGACCAGGCCGACGTGGCCACCTTTTCTCAGGATGAGAAGATTGCTCTGATGGGCTGGACCAACGCCTACGTCCAGGGTATCGACAGCTCGTCTAGCCCCATCCAGAAGTTGCAGCTGAAGCTTATTGAGAACAAGGCTGAGGAGGACTGGAAGACAACCAAGAAGATCACGTGGCTATCGTCGAACGAGGGCAACTATGTCGAGGCCGAGCTGTGGGACTTTGGATACCTCATCACCAAGGACACCCTGGAGCCAGAGGACAACCTAGACGACTTCCTGAACCCCAACTCGGCCACCATGACCGAGGCTCTCGTGGATGCCAACATCAAGGACCTCAAGGCTGGCCAGTTCCTGCAGCTCGAGCGCAAGGGATTCTTCCGCGTGGACAAGGCTCTAGGCGACGGGCCGAACGGCAAGGCCGTGCTTTTCAAGGTGCCCAAGGGGTCCAAATAGATATAGATGTCCATCTGACGGAGTGGAGTCATGTCAAAAGTAGAAAGAATTAGTAAAAAAATGTTCCATCAACCTACTATGATCTCGCGTGCTTGTCTAGAAGGGCGTATGTACCCGTAACCATTATGCTAAATTAGGTACTCCGTACACACACAAGTACTAATCAATCATGACGAGTTCCTTTGTTTATAACGTCCCACGGGTATAACCCCTGACCAACTCACCGCAAAGACTAGATCGACTTGCCAGAATTTTTATGGTTTTTTTTCCCTCCCCGAACAATCTAACTCGCAGGTTCAAGCTTATTAATACTGAGCTTAATTCAATAGTTCGTTTTTACCTTCTCCGGCCAATAAAGAAGACTACCGTTCTAGAGATAATCTAGCGCGCGCCACCATCCTGCACCCGTCGCTTCAATTGTCCAAAACGGGGTTTAAACGCATCGCCGGGAATATCGGCAACTTGAGTCACGGCCAGCAGTTCCTATATATGTCAAGGCGTTTTGGCACTCGACGTTTCAAATTTGCGAAGCTCTCATCATTATACATTATATTCAAAGCCAATTCGGAAAAGAAGGAATCCCGTGGCACATTTCGTCTCGCTAATTACAGGATCCAATCATGACACATGAAAACAGGCTATGCATTGTTAATTTTTTTTTTTTGGGGGGGGGGGGGGCAAGGAGCATGAACTTGGCAAGTTCATGTCCCCCCCCCCCCCCTTCTCATGATGGGCCTTGTCGAGCCAGTCTTGAATAATGCTTCTTTGAGTCACTGCGCAGCTTCTGTACCATGCCTGCCAGCTTCCCTGCGCTCTGCTCCAAGGACAGGTTGGCCCAGCACTCGTTCCAGACAGCTTCGACGCGCCGCCTCTCGCCCTCGTCGGTGGAGGTGCACCAGATGCTCGTGAGGCAGAATGGTATCCACGCCGCGCCCAGCGGGTTGGCGCACGACATGTCGCGGACAATCGTCTCCATCCGCTGGCCCAGCTGGGTCGACTCCGTCTGCAGCTGCTCTGCCTCCTCCTCGGGAGAGTGCGCCGCGAGTACGGCGTTCAGCAGCCTCTGCAGGCTGAGCTGGATGGAGTAGAGCCGGTGCAGCTTGACGCTCCACCGACCGTCGGAGGAGCCCTGGCCGGCTTGGTTCTGCCCCATCTTCCTCCTGTGCTCCCCGATCCTGGCCAAGGTCAGGGCGGCCTCTGCGCGGATGTAGCTGTGCTCGGCGCGGACGTTTGGCTCGGAGGATGGGTCGAAGACCAGCATGGACGGCAGGCTCATGACGCATCCTATCAGGCCCTTTCTGGCGGGGGACAACCAAGGCCCATCGGCGTGTGCGAGACTCGGGTCGCCGTCGATGAGCATGCGGCTCACCATTGGGTCTAATGGTATTCGGGGCTCGTATAAGAGTCGGTCGAATACCTGTTACGGGTGTGTGTGTGTGTGAGCAAGCCAAGTTTCCCGTTTTTTTTTTTTTACACACACGCATACAAAACTTATTTCTTCTTTTACGTACCAACTGGGGGGCGGGCGGGGGAGGTGGAAAATATATTACTTACGACAGTCCCGCCGACAGTGAGCAACACCTTTTGCTGAAACTCGTTCTGCGGTTTCTCTGCCTGCTGCAAGGCACGCGACAGAATCGCCATGACACCGGCGCCATGGCTGGGAGTAATCATTCCCATCCAATCCTAGCTCTTGCTGTTAGCCGCGTCGGCAAAATTAGAAAAAAAAAGAAAAGGAAGAAAGGAGAGGGCAAAAAGAAGCTGTCAAGTTGTAATACCTGAGCTATCCAGATGAGATAGATCGCCGCGACGGTATAGAACGGGTCTGGGGGCGTCGGCCTGCTAAGCGAGGATCGAAGGGCCTCTATGGCCGCGCTGTAGGACTTCCAGAATCTGATGGACGGCGATTTGGTCCCCATCTCCCTGTACGCAGTGAGAACGGTGGCCGCGGACGCGTCGAGCACGGCATTGTCCCCGATTCGCGCGGGGATGAAGGAGAAGAAGTCGCCGTACGACCAGCAGATGTCGTACCGTATGTCCTTGTTCTCCAGCTTGTGCACGAGATCGGCCATGAGAGGGTTCACGGAAAGAGGCGTGCTGCATGTAATAGCACGGGGCTTCTGTTGTTGTCGTCGCTGTTGCTGTCGCTGCGGCTGCAGTCGTAAGGCACTATTATCACTACCACCACCACCTTTTCCTTCTTCCTCCTCCTCTTCTTCTTCTTCTTCACCATCGCCATCACCGTCACCGCTCCTCGTCTCGAACAATTCGGCGGTGAATTGATGAAACTTGTAGCGCTGGACGCCGCCGCCGACGCAAGGCTTACACAGGCGTAGGCATCGCGTGCACTTGGGACGACGTTGATCACACTATTGCGAGAATCAGTGAATATGGTTGGCCACGAACGGATACACTATTTGCATGCCGAAAGGGAGGGGGGGGGCGGAGCTTTTTTTTACCTTCTTTTTAGCGCGGGAGCAAGATTCGCAACCTTTGCCGGGAACGCCAGGCATCCTGGGAGGATAGAAAAAAAAAGTACTTTTAATTTTTTTCTTCTTCTTTCCCACGATCCGGTCACTATCGGCGTCAAAAAAAAAAAAAAAAAAANNTAAATTTATTTTATATTTAATTTCTAATTGTTATTATTTAAATTAATTTTTATTTCTTTATTTATTGTTATAATTACTATTAATTTAGATATTTATTATAATTTTATTTATTTTTCTTTTTCTTCTTAAAAAAAAAAAAAATATTTTTAATTTTTTTTTTCTTCTTTCCCACGATCCGGTCACTATCGGCGTCAAAAAAAAAAAAAAAAAAAAAAAAAAAAAAGGTTCGTGCTTTGTGCTGGTGTGGCTGTTGGAGAGAATGTGAGAGAGAGAGAGAGCAAATGCAAAACCGGGAAGGATCCCTGTTGTCCCCTCTGATATTATCGGCCCAAGGCCTGCGAGGGGGGAAAAGATGCAACACAAAAATTACCCCATATTTTGAGATTATACTCCGTACATGCATACTCTTCGTATATCCGCTTCACTTCGGATTTTTTTTTTTTTTTTTTTTAGCTTCTTGTCCAAGCCAGTAAAGCGGGCCGGGGAATCAACGATGCCGATCTGGGGAAAAAGAAGTGAAAAAAATACATAATAAAAATACCAAGAGTGGTAATTTTTATGCTTGCTAGGATGGGGGAGGTCTACTGTATGGAGACGAGAACCCGTCTATGATGAAAAAGGCTTATTTCATGGACCCCAAGTTGAAGCACTACTATTACAACCGCCTACTTAGTACTTAGTACTTAGTAGTACTACTATTGCGCCGTACCTGAGATGAGGCACAAGGCCTTGGATTCCGTATCTTGACTTAATGATGGGACAAGCATGTAAATTATACAATTAGCACGCAAAATGTTCGAAAGAGAACTGTGCTTCAACTTGTATTGCGAGAGAAAAAGAATTCATGGTACCTATCAACAATTCTAAAGTTTTAGCTTATTCGTCACGTCATGTCTGATCAATCTCAGGAGACACTGGCCTCAGTAGAGCTTTGTTGAGTCATCCAAGTTCCACATCCACTACAACGCAAAAGATACCGTACCGTACCGTACCGTACCGTACCGTGCCCACCAGTCAATCAACCCTCAGCGGTAGAATATACTCCTAGGGAAATGCAGCCGCGGCACTGCAGGCAGGAGGCGGCGGCACCCCCGCAACGTCGGCGACGAGGTCGAGAAAGACCTCGTTCCCGAACCGCAAGGCGACGAAATCGTACTCTGCCTCCAGGTGGCGCAGCAACTTCTCCATCGGCACCCTCGTCGACTCCTCGACCGCATATCCTCCTCCTCCGGCGAGCCTGGTGATGAGGTAATCGTGCATGCACCCTATGCCGTCCCCTTCGCCCCGTCGACCGACCTCGGCGATGGCCCCCCTCCCGTCGGGAAGACGGCCCACGGCATCGGCAAACTCCCTCACGAGCCGGTCGGGGATGCGCTCCTTGCGCATGCCCTCGACCTCGTTGGCGCCGAAGCGCCGCCGGCGCGCAAAAGAACTGGCGTAGCTCCTCGCGTGGCGGAGCCAGTTCCTCACGCCGTCGACTCCGCACAGCTCCGGCTTGAGGAAGAGGCAGTTCCCCCGCCGCTTGTCGCCTTGGATGACGATGAAGAGGACGTGCCGATGCCCGTTGGGCAGCGGGGGCAGCAGCGCCGCCGCGCCCGAAGGGGAGGAGGAGGATGAGGACGACGATGAGGAGGATCCACCCCCAACGTCCACGCCGCCTGTGCAGCCGGGCAAGCTGTGCCGCTTCAGATGGCTGCTGATGCGCGGCCTGCCGACGCCGAGGAAAAAGGCCGACAGCCTCCCTTCCGGGTCGCGGCACAGAAAGGCCCCCGTCACGAACGCCTGGTCGCGCTCGAGCGCCAGCGACATGAGGTACCACATTATCCCGCGGATCTGGCGGTCCCGGGCCGCCCCTTGCGTCTTCCTTGCGGCGAGCCGTCGCGTTCCGTCGTCCGTTGGCTCCGATGTCATGATGGAACGCACGTCTTGCGCTCCTTGGCGTATTAGGGCGCGGATCTCCGTTTCGTGGGAGCTCAGCCCGGTGGTGGCGATGTAGGCGGCAAGACGGTCCATGGCTTTTTTCTTTTTTTCTTTTCCTTTTTTCTTTTTTTCTTTTCCTTTTTTCTTTTTTTCTTTTCCTTTTTTCTTTTTTTCTCCCTCTTACCAGCAACGTCTACTGGGTTGAACCAAGCTAAAGGTTTCTCTAGGAAGAATCGGACGCTCCCTCTCTTACCTTTTGTAGGTCCATACTGGCAGGGTGGTTGGAGAAAAAAGAATGACTGCCGAAATGCCCTGTTCCACTCGTATGCGTTAGCACGAGGTTCTGCATCTGCAGAGATGATAGCTGAACCAACAGCACCTCGAGATACGCTTACTAGACTAGACATTAGTTGGTACCCGTGACTCATCTTTCTGCTTCGGGCTGTTGACTGTAAAATGGCGAGTGTTGGTTGGGCAGAAATGCCTTCAGCTGGGTTGACCAAAGTTACGAAGCCGCAGGGCGCTAATGTAACGCTCCGTATGTACCTAGTACTAGCTAACTATACATGGCTCCATTTAACCGAGTAGTAGGAAGCGTTCACCGGATTATAGGCACGGGATATCATTGTTTCATCTCCTTTTTATTCGCAGTCCGTAGTCAAAAAGCCTCTCGAGTCACCATGAACGTATAATTGACAAAGAATTGATATTGAATCATCTCAATAGCACCAACTCGAGATATCAAAGGCATCCGTTCACTGACTCATTCCGATTTCCTCCATACCCAACTACTAACCAACATATAGCTCGCAGGTTGCATCATTGGATGCAAGGGCACCTTAAGCGCCAACAGCTGGGTTACAGCCGACAGGCAAAAGGGTGGTCGCACTTGGCTGCTTCTACCCCAAGTATTGCTTGCGACAAACTACCCACGAGACAGACTTGCTCGGCCATCGTGGGCAGCAAATTTGAAAATATCAACCCGAGTACGGCAAATAGTAGAGTTTTTATATGCATCGCACAGAGGATTGATCACGTAAGAAGTCATAGATATTCTTCGTCATCTACAAACTCCCTTCACCGCAGCGACATCTGTTCCACTTTTCTCTATTCATCAGGCATGGCAAACAATAAATAATCCACCGCCCATTCGCCAGGGCCCTCCCATCCCCAAACTCCATTCTCTCACTGGACAAACAAATCATTTAGACAGGGGCTGATGATAACAAAGTAGCTCAAAAGCTAGTTCAGGAACCTCTCGAAATAGTTCGACGAGCAACTTGTAGGCTGGCTTGAGTTTCAACTGATGGAAAATATGGACAATGTAACCTCGCAGCGATCTGTCTTCGATAGTCGAGCCATCGTAAGCCATCTTGACAGCCTCAACTACATCCGCTGATAGCAGAGACTCATATGTCGCAGGGAGCTCCCTCAGCGTCATCTTGAACAAGTACTCTGAGAGCTGCTTGAGACCGCTGATGTCGTACTTGTCCGCTATGTTGCGGACCTTCAGGTGGGTCACGAGGTGCAAACTATCCAAGCCCGCCGCATTGGGAGGATAGCATTGGCAGTACACGCTCATGTTGTTGCGGTGGGGGCAAAGATGCATACCCAAGTAGGAACGGCCGTAAAGATAATCGATCATGTACTTGACGATGGTCGGTTCGTCTTCGGGGAAATTGATGACACCATCTTTGGCCTCCTTGAAGTTTCCATCGCAGGCTGCTTTGAAGAACGGGACTTGAGAACAGAGGATGATTTTATGGCAGTACAGAGCAATGTCTCCGCACCTGATGATGACATCTCGTCGGGTCCTCTGCGTCACACTGCTTCACATTAGAACCATACCAGATCGAACCACCAAGAAGATCGCACTCACTATTCGCTGATCATTTGGATCGTCTGGTTTGGGGGCTGCTCGATTGTGAACTCCTCGTTCCAGTTGTCCCCAAAGCCAAGAGTAAACAATCTGAGGTCTTCGGCCTGCCTATTAGCTTCCACGACTGCCGCCGGCGACAAACTCCCAAATGTTGTTGGCCTGTCTGGAATCATGTGGCTCGGGAACGTCATGGCGGTCGAGTTGTACTTTGCTTAAACGCTTTGGAGTTGCAACTGATGTGGGCGTATGGAGGACGTCAAGGATGTCTTGAAGAGAGGTGAGATGCTGGCTTGAGAAGATTCAAGCTTCCGTGCGCGTTGGTGGCGAAGGAAAAATGACTGCAAGGTCAGCGGGAAAAGTCGAATGCGTTGGTTTCTAGGTAAACGAGGCAGGTACCCAAGTCACGAGGTTGAACGTGCGTGCCTGCCTCATGTGCTGCACGGTAAATGTCAGCTCAAGCTGAGACTGGACAGCGCCAGGAATACAGAAGCACTTCTTGTTTGTTTGGCTTATCTTTAGTTTGGACGAAATTCTACATTTAAATATCTTTATATCTACCTATACCTAGTACTAGTAGTCGTAGTACATGTAATATTATGAAGCGGAAACCATCCAATTGCTTCTCAATAATGTCCCAAGAGCAGGACCAAAGCAAAAGATAAATGATATTAATCTCACGTAAAGCTATGATGAGAATTAAACCAAGATTAATATTTGCCGATTCCGTTTATCTACTCATTGGCAATTCGTTCGAACAGCCTTGCAGGATCTATACCTGACAATGGGCCATTCAAGGCAAAGTGAAACACCGACTTCTTTGAGTAAGCTCAGGTACTCAACGCTGTTAGGGAAAGTGCGTCTCGGGGACCTTCCCTTTCCCATAAACCCTGCAGGTAGGTAGGTGCCTTGATGTATCGGCATTTACCTTTAGGTGGTATATTGGGCAGTAACTAATTTACCGGGCTGCGAAAGTCGGCCAATTTTGCGGCGCCCTCAAGTTCTCAACCCCGCATACTCTGTTTTGGCATCCTGCCTGCGCTTTAGCTCGCCCTACAATTACGGATCAGCAAACAATGCTTCTACTTCAACACGATACTGGCACCAGTACTTCCAATACTTCTGCTGCTGCTGCTATAGTAGTTGAATGTCAAGAGCGCGCGTTGCAATGAGCGACATCAGCATGTCGGACCACGATGGCTCTTCACCACCTGAAGCCCTGGGCGAGGGCAGTTGTTCAACCGAGCTCATCACTATTCAGTGCAAGCACAAGACATGGGAGGTCGACAAAGACTGGTTCTGTTACATGTCTGACTTTTTCGCCGGAGCGTGCGATAGTTCAATGATGGTATGGACCCTGGCAATCTATCAATGCACTTCAGGGTTGCTTATAACACTTTCTGCAGGAAGCCCTCACCGGGACCATCAAACTTGACGAGGAAGAAGTTTGGGCCGTTCAGGCCATGGTAGACTACGTATATACGAGCAATTACTCCCTGTGGGATGAAGAGCTCGACAATGCTAAAGACGATGGAGGCATTGAAGACACAAACGGCGGCGCAAGAGACGAGCATGGGAATGAAGACGATTCGGAGATTGATGAAAGAGACGAAATACGCGGCGACTTTGGCGTCAACCTTGATTCCGAAGTCTCAGAGTCGGACTCGGAATACTCATATCCAGATGAACATGACCAGAAGAGCTTGTACCCAGCGCCCGGCGAGAGCGAATTTCTTTCTGACAGATTCTCAACTCCCCAGACTCTTGTCCTCCCACTGCATGCTTCCATTGCCAGGCTTGCGGATAGACTTCTCGTCGATGGGCTGCGAGAACTGGCCACTGAAAAGATCCGGTGTCTTTTACTCTACCTCAAGAAGTGCTCTTACGAAACTGACACATCCGAGATTGAGGCATTGATCAAGGATGTCTACAGCCCGGGGCATATCGAGGTGCATACTCCGAAAGACCCTATTCGGCAGTGGGTCATCGCTATCCTGAACGATGAAGCCTTCAGACTGGCGAAGCCCTGTATGCGCCAGCTCTTACGCGAACTCCCTTGTCTAGCTTTTGACGTTCATTGTTCCACGTTTGAACGTCGTGAGATGCTCCTATCGCAGGTCTACAACGATCTCGCCTTGGCTGAAATTGACCCATATCTCAGAGGGGGGATCGTTGCTAACCAGGTCTTCAAAGCTCTCACGGCCATATATCTCGATCTCAACAGCGTTTCAGCAGCATTGCCAGATCTGTCCACAGATCTCAGTCAAACGCTCCACAATAGAAAGACTGTACGGGAACAAGTTAAAAAGTTTCTTGAGTTTGGAGTCGTACCTAAGTGGATGGAAAATGTGGTTGATGGTAACGACACAGAGTGAGGAGGCATTCCGGGCTTTGATATGGAACATGATAAGATATAGTCTGCTTTGAGCGAGTATATTGGAGTTGATTTCCAGCTTTGGATTGGCTTTTTGCCCATCCGAATACTTGAGTTTACTACTGGTGCACTTCCCCCTCCCCCCCTTTTTCATCTTAAAGTCCAAGAGCAAATTTTCCCCTGCCAGTATTTCATGCCCAACAATGCATGCTCAAGGCGCAGCCGTAGCAGCAGCGGCCAAGACACTAGAAACGCTAGTCCAAGCCGGCTTCTTGCCATAGTTGCGATCATACAGCAGCGCGTCGCCCTGCCCAGGAAAGGTGCCGGGGATCCAGCTATGCCCGTCATCGACGCCCCATGCCGTGAAGCCCACGCAGCGGTCCACGTCGAGGCACGACCCCACGACGTTGGCGTAGTCGGCCCCCTGCCTCTGCAGGGCGGAGGACGAGGCCGGGAGGGAGGAGTGGCGGACGTCGACCTCGGTGTAGGCCACCTCGAGGTTGAGCGAGGTGAAGCGGCGGAGGACGGTGGCGAGCTGCTGGCGGGAGGGGGTCGAGCCGACGATGAGGTGACCCTGGAGGCCGACGCCGTCGATGGGGGCGCCGGCGTTTTGGATGATGCGGACTGCTTCGACGGTGCGGTCTGTCTTGGCGCCGTTGTACTCTAGGTTGTAGTCGTTGAGGTATCTACTTGAATGTGAGTTTCTTTTCTCTCTCTCTCTCTCTCTCTCTCTCTCTCTCTCTCTCTCTCTCTCTCTCTCTCTCTCTCTCTCTCTCTCTCTCTCTTTTTTTTTTTTAAAAAAAAAAAAA
>PXOB01000274.1:0-27392 GCA_003012115.1 Trichothecium sympodiale
GGGGGAGGGGGGGGGGGGGGGGGGGGGGGGGGGGATGGTGGTGGCGTGTGAGAGATAGAGTCTTGGCCACGTACGGCACATACGCAACGAATATTGAATACTTTGATAAGCAAGACTTGATTCATTCAATGCCTGATTCATCGAGACTTGAGGCCTGGAATCAAAAGGGTCAGACAGAGGGATGAGTCAATGATTCCAAATATGAATATGAATAAACAGCGTCCTATGTAGATATCTCTGCTTTTGTTTTTTTACTTAATTTTTTAATGATGGTATAATCAAGACATCGTATGGAATACGCGTGTGTGAAACTAGGCTGCATGAAGCATGGTCAACTGCTGGAAAAAGGCGGATGAGTTGTCACTTTAGAACTGGGGAGAGGGGATTGGGCTGTGACAGTGACGTGTCTTGTGTATTTCACGAGTAAGGGGGTTGGTTTTTGGTTACTTACTAGTTAGTAGGCAGGCAAACAATGGGCTTTTTCTTCAACGGATTGATGGTTGCGGGTGCCACACCTAAGTCCGACAAAGGGCACCTTGTTTCCCAATCTGGTGCACCGAAGGTAATAGAGCCATCCCCCATGCGAGAGCCATGCATGCATGATGCATACATGTGTGCGTGCATGTGTATACAGATGTTTTGGTTTAACAGATGTTTATTAGGTAGGCAAAAGAAAAGGTATCCTAGTACTTGTTTATTACCAGGCTTTTTTTTTTAATTAGTGTGAAATAAAACCAAATCAACTCCGTAACATTATCTTTTTTTTTTTTCCCTGACTTTAACCTGCACCTCCACTTAATCTTTCTAATATCTTCTCTCAACTTTCTGGAATTCCAAGCAACTCTTTTTTTTTCCCTCCTTCCTTCCCACCCCTTCACATGCATGTCATTGAATGAGAGCCTACTCTACTTACTACACCTTGCCATCTAATTCCGTTTCTTCTTCCTTCCCACCCCTTGCTTCTCCAACCTTTTTTTTTAAAAGGCATCCGCCATACTTTCACTTTCTCTCTTACCTTTTTTTCTCATTCTTCTACAACAGCGCTTTTGAAAGATAAGAAAGATATCGAATTATTTAACCATCTCCTCAGTTTCTCCTTACTCTTCATCCTCACATATCCTCTTTTTTTCTCATCTTCGAAATCTCCCAAGCCGCGTCTTTCTCTCACATTTTTCAAACGACTTGATCAATCGAATACACATTTGTTCCAAAAGAAAATCATTTTCCAAGACATTGCCTTGGTCACTCAACTAAAGGACGACGACACACATCCTAAGCAGAGAATACCCAATCTGGTCTCATCATCCATCCATCTACTTTCTGTTTTTCTAGAGGAAAAAGAAAAAAGAAAAGAAATAATGAGCACCGATTCGCCCAAGCGCAATGCCAACACCAACGGCAACAGCAGGGCCGCAGCAGCAGCAGCATCCAGCAGGAAATCATCAAGGACCAAAGCACAACACAAGGTTGACGCCAACGCCTTCGAGAAGCTATCTGCGGATCCGACTCCCCAGGAGCTTCGAAACGCAGCCATAAACGTGTCTTTGGCTGACCTCGAAGACCGCGTCGCTGACGTGCGCGATTCTTGGGAGACGGATTCGTTGTTTGAGGATGTGATTGATAGTTTGGCTGAGGATCCTGCTCAGCTCGCTACGCGTAAGTACCGAACATTACCAAAAGAATTCTACTGCGTTCCCCCCCTCTTTCTTTATTTCTTTTCACTACCTTACGAATTATCTTACTACTACTACTTTCTTGCAACGTCATGCTATCTCTCTCTCTCTCACTCTCTTCCCATTGCTCTTTCCCCGTCTGTGTGTCTCCTTTCCTTCCCGATAAGTGGTCCCATCCGCCAAACGAGCCACCCAACCAACTCACTTTGCGGGTGGCGCCGTTTCATTTCACTCACATTACACACACACACACACAAACACACACTTTGGCACGCGCACACGCAAATTAATGCATCATCATGCCATTACAACCCCTCTGATGTTGTCATCAAATTTCCCATTGAAAACAACAGCGACTGAGAGAAGAAAAAAGAAAATTGAAAAGAGAGAGAGAGAGAGAGAGGCTGAGACAGAGAATGTGCGAGAAAGGAAGAAAGAAAAAAATTTGTGCTGACTTGCTGACCAAAACTTGTTCCAGATCCGGACTGCTGTACCCCAGAAGAAGCTGCAAGACTCCGTCGTGAGTTGCGTGAACTCGGCCCAGCTGTATTCAGCACACGTACAGTTGATTCGGGCCGCTACACAGCCAAGAAGCTAATCAGCGCTTTTGGCATCAGACCACCTGCATTCATGGAAGGCCAGCCTGATGAAGCCTACTACAGCCTGCTATCCCTCGCCATCACCAGAGAGCTTAGCAAGCGGGCAAAAATCTCTCACTTCAACACCGTCAGCGACGCCGTAGATCTCATCAAACGCTGCAACAACATCATCCTCATCACTGGCGCCGGCATCTCTACGTCGCTCGGTATCCCCGACTTCAGGTCCAAGGGGACCGGTCTGTACGCCAAGCTTGCCCAGGAAGGCCTGCCCATCAACGACCCCCAGGAGGTGTTCGACATCTCCGTCTTCAAGGATGACCCGCGCATCTTCTATTCCGTCGCCAAGGACATCATCCCCGACCAGGACCGCTACACGCCAACCCACAAGTTCATCGCCATGCTGAACGAGCGAGGCAAGCTCCTCACAAACTACTCCCAGAACATCGACAATCTCGAGGTCAAGGCCGGCGTTCCCGCGGACCGCCTCATCCAGTGCCACGGCTCCTTTGGCACCGCCAGCTGCATACAGTGCGGTTACAAGGTCCAAGGCGAGTCCATCTTTCCGGAAATCAAGGCCGGCAAGATCCCTCGCTGCGCCCGCTGTATACAGAAGTTGGGTCAGTCGGGTGGCCGGAACAAGCGCAAGCGCCCCTCTGGGTCCGCAGCATCTCGACGACGCCGTGGGCGTGGTGAGGACGATTCAGATGAAGGCGATTACGACATTCCCCAGGTCGGCATCATGAAACCTGACATCACCTTCTTCGGCGAGGCCCTCCCGGATTCCTTTTCCAAGCGACTATCGGAACACGACCGCGACAAGGCCGATCTTGTCATTGTCATTGGCACCAGCCTCAAGGTCACGCCTGTTTCCGAGATTGTGAGCTGGCTACCCCCCAACGTGCCACAGATCTACATCTCCCGCGAGAGCGTCACCCACATCAACTTCGACATCGACCTGCTGGGCGACTGTGATGTCGTGGTGGCGGAGCTTTGCCGTAGACTCCGCTGGCCGCTGGAGCACGAAATGGTGCCCAAGGATCAGCGCATCGACGTCCATACTGAAGAAGGTTTCAAGAATCGCCATACTTTTACTATTCGAAATCCTCCACCAGTTGCTACCACCAATGGCACCAAAGGCGCCAGCCCAGAAGAAAAATAAAGGGCGTTTTTCCCTTCTTCTTGTTTTTTTCTTCACTTCTTTTATCTTCTCTGCTTCCTTCTTCTTTTCTCCTCACATAAGATGGTTCTATCACTTTTAATGTAATCTGCATGGCGTTGGGTGTATGAATCTTTCTTTTACTCTTTTGTTCTCTTATGCAGAAGATAATTCTGTCCTATTTACATCGAGGCGCCGGTACAGGAGAAGAGGACTTGGTGCTTTACTCTGCCGCCTACATTAGATGTGCTGTAGATTAAACAAGTTACAAGACAGCTGGACTACGGATGGCATGAAAGCGGTTCGGAATACATGTAGAGTGTTTTGACGCAAATTACTACTTCTCCACCCTCCACCCTCCCTGCCCCTCCGTGATTGAATGTGGTGATGATGCCCATAAGAGCGGTGAAAGGAAGGCCACCTCGAAACGAAGCACTAGGGCCCTAGTGCTAGCTAGTAACCAAGACAGATCCAGCATCTCAGCCAAAGAAAGCCCATGGAAACCGTTTTTCCAAGACACTTGTTGTCAGTATGGGCAAACAGTGAGCAACTCATTGCTAAAGACCCGATGCGTACTTTCATCGGGTCCTTGCACACATACCCTTGCTCTTCAAGAGGCGTTAGAGCTACATAAATAGACTGACAGTTTAGTATACAATACAACACTCACAAGACACGTACATGCAAAGGCGTGGAGATGGTACGTTTCAATGAAGAGAAGAAAGCAAGAAGGGGGGGTATATATATTGCAAAGTGCGGGGCATTAAAAGAAGAAGACTAAGCCTTACTGGACGCAATTGTCTATGTAATGCTCAACACCCCATAATCTGAAAAAAGGCCTGTCTTGTAATCAAAGCTGTCTTCGTATGCCTGTCACTCTAAAACAAAAAAGCACCATTAAAGGGGGGGAAAGACCCGAACCGCTGTCCATAATGTACAATAACCCTCTTTCTCTCACACATGAATGGATTACCGTTGACGAGAAAAGGGCAGTTTGAATGAATAAAAAACACACACAAAAACTCCAGTTATCCCTATTTTTGGCTCTCTGTGTTTGCAGCTCCTTCACTTGCACCATTATCCGTCTTGGTTAGTGATGATCCCTCTGGGTTTGCAGGATTGTCCTGGGTAGGAACCCGTGAGACCGGGGACCAACCAGCGGCTACTCCAGCAGCAACGATACCAGCCATGACTGTAGGGGCACCGAGAGCAGAATTAGAGCGTGAACGGTCAGATCGAGATCGACGACCGTCGGGAATAAAGCTCGGAGTGATGGTAGAATCGTCTTTGCTCGGTGTCGAAGCCCGGATCGAGTTCGTCCTAGAGTGAGCCGGGCTACGCTCACCCATAATGGCCTCACGGGGGTGCTGGATGGCGAACTTCAAGTTGTTCAAGCGGCCTCCCTTCATCCGCCTGAGGAAGTTGAGTTCGTCACGAACATCTGCCAGTGGCTCCGGGTATTTGCCCATCTCCTCATCCGAGATGGTGAGACCAGGTACCGTCTTGGCCCTTCGCTTGAGGAAAGAGGGAACCATGGCGACGATGATCCAGTCGGGCACCAGGCGGATGATGATACCAACGGGGATAGAGAGAAAGCCTAGGAAAATGGCAATACCCCACATGGTACCTGATTGTCCCTCGGGAGCAATCGAGAAAGCATGCCCACCAACAAAGATGATCAAAACCTGGCCACCACACATAAGGGCGCTGATGCAGATAAAGAACCAGTTCTTGGTCAACCCCTCGAAGATGTTGAACTTGTTGTCGAGACGTCGGTTGCTGAGGCAATTGGTTAGCTATATCATTCTCGGAGAACATGTTTATACAATACTTACTTCCATTGATTGAAGATCTGCATCCACACAAACGTATTGAACACCAGAGTAGCAAGCGCTTCATCGCTAGGAATGTTGTCGCCAGGGAGAGGCAGGATGCCATGAGGACCTCCATAGTAAAGCAAAAGGGTAATAACCAGTTGATAGAGTGCCTGGCCCAAGATCATCTTCCACATGGTGGGTGTGATGATGAAGTTTGTTCTAGGCTCGGGCTTTCGATCTAGGATGCTCTCTGTCGGGGGGTCTGTGGCCAAGGCCAAGGCAGCAAGTGTGTCCATGATCAGATTGACCCAGAGAAGTTGAACGGCAGTGAGGACAGACTTCTCAGAGCCGCTGGAGACAGCAGTAATAAACGTAAGGGCAACAGCGGTGACGTTGACGGTGAGCTGGAATTGCAAGAACCGCTTGACGGCATCGTTGACAGCACGACCCCATTTCAAGGCCTTGACGATACTGGTGAAGTTGTCATCCATCAAAATGATGGATGACGCCTCCTTGGCAACCTCTGTGCCGGCAATGCCCATGGAGAAACCAACATCGGCAGTCTTGAGCGCAGGAGCGTCATTGGTACCATCACCAGTAACGGCAACGATCTCGTTGTTGTCTTTGAGCCTTCTGACCAACACACGTTTATCCTCGGGGCTTGATCGAGCAAGGACCTGGAGACGTGGAATGATCTCTTGCTGTTGCAATCTGCTGAGGTTTCGGAACTCGGGGCCTTCCATGACCAAGCCACCAGGGGTAAGGATACCACATTCCCTGGCAATCGCCTGTGCGGTCAGCTTGTTGTCACCAGTCACCATGCGGACTGTGACTCCAGCGTTCTGGCAGAGCTTCACAGCCTCGGGCACACCCTCACGCAAAGGATCCTGGATACCGACCATACCGATGAACATCAGGTCTTGAAACAATTCCTCGAACTTTACATCCTTGGAACCGTCTTCGCTGCGCCTGAGAGTCTTGGGGGGCCAAGTGTCGAAGTCACGGTAAGCAATGCCGATGGTTCGCAAGGATCGCGAAGCGTAGCTGTTGATGAGCTGAGTGACCGTGTCCTTGTCCGTGGAAGATAGGGAACGCGTAGAGTCATCAGTGGCAGGGTCCGTCAATATCTTTGTGCACTGGCCAAGAATAATCTCGGAGGCACCCTTGATATAAAACCTAGCCCTGCCGCCAGGGAGGCGGACGACAATACCCATGCATTTTCTGCCGGAATCGAAAGGAATAAGTTGCAGGGTCTCGGCACCTTCTCGGATCTCGCTAACAGGTCCCATGCCAAGATGAGCCTGGGCAAAGAGCAATAGAGCGGTTTCAGTCTTGGACCCAATGAATGTCTTCTCGCCATCAACCTCGCCCTCGAAGGCAGTAGAGTTGAGTGAAATAGACCTTAGCAGCAACTCCCTCACAGTAGGGCTCAGCTTGGCAGCGAAGTCAATGGCGGAAACGCCAGCGCTGTTGTCCACATTGCTTTGATCACTCTCGTCAGACGCCGGTCGCTGACCGCCAAAGTTGAGGCTCGTTCCAACAGTGCCCGAGACAACCTGCATCTTGTTCTGTGTCAAGGTACCGGTCTTGTCGCTGCAAATGCTCGTTGCGTTTCCCATGACCTCGCACGCCTTTAGGTGTCGTACCAAGTTGGCATCCTTCAACATGCGGGTTGTTGCGAAAGCCAGGGCCAGGGTAACCGCCAAGGGAAGACCTTCAGGTACAGCAACGACGATGATGGTGACGACTACTATGAAAATGTTGAGAAACATCTGACCCTTTTGTGCTGGTGTAACATCGCTGTCCAGCTTGGGCAGACGGACGAGGAATTCGATGAACAGGACGATGAACAGGAGCAGACCGGCAGCACTACCAATTTTAGCAATCCAAGTTGCGATGACATTGAGCTTCGCTTGAAGCGGCGTCATCTCTGGGTCTTCATTCAGAGCCATCATGGTTCTTCCATACGAGGAATATACACCAGTAGAGGTAGCCATGTAGGTACCGACACCTTCCATGATACGGGCTCCAGACTGGATGAAGGGGTCCATTTTCTTGAGATCTTCATAATTCTCGATGGCCTGGTAGACTTCATCGGCACCGCGCTTTTGGATGATATCGGATTCGCCAGTCGCCTGAGATTCGTCACATTTAACATTGAAGCCATCAATGAGGACGCCGTCCACCGGAACCAAGTCGCCGGGCTCGAGATGTACAACATCGCCAGCCAAGATGTCGAATACCGATATTTCCACAGTCTTCCCAGATCGAACGGCTTTGACCAATCGATCCTGCTTTTTTTTGTTGAGTTTGACGAACTGTCGCTCTTTCTGATAATCGTTCAAGGATCCAACGATGACGACAATCAGAATAGCTACTATGATGGCGACGCCCTCGATCCATTCAACCCTGGGCTCGCCATTCTTATGTTCGCCGCCAAAAGTTTGATACAGTCCCACTGCCAAGCTGACGGCAGCAGCAATGGACAAGAGGATTAGCACCTTGTCGTTAAAGGTAATCCACATGAGCTCCAGCAGACCCTTGCCCTTTTTCTCGGGAAGACGGTTATCCTTGAAGACGCGTTTGCGGCTAGAGAAGCCTTCGTCGGGTTCCGTTGGCGAAGAAGAATCGGCAGACACGTCGGTCGATAAAGCGCTCATTTTACCGGTAGCTTCCTGAAACGTAACTTTTCCACCGAGGCGAGTTTCCTCCGTGCTCAGCCCTGTCTTGCGATTGGAACGTAAACCCTTCTCTATCCCGCCAAGGCCACCAAGTCTGTAGAAAGCCGCAAGGCTCTTGGGGTCAAACATCTTGTTTAGCTCACCAGGCGTGAAGGCAAATGGATTGTTGTCGACTTTGAAGTCTGCCTCCTTTCCAGCGTCAGGGGTTAGTGCCGCTTCGTCATTCATGATCTTCTCATTCTTGTGTTTTGCGCTCTGTTTCGCGTCCTTGTCAGCCTGCGTCGCGTTGGATGGCACCGCCGTGACATCATGCGTTGTGAGCTCCGAGTCCAGCGAATTCTGTCTTGATCGCGAGTGGTCTGGGACTGAGAGATAGTTCCCTCCACGCTCGCTAGCGGGAGACTTGATGGGGGTCGTCGACACATTGTGCGAGCTAGTAGGACGGCTTCCTCTACTATCAAAAGATGTCTGAACATTAAGCTGAGGCCGTTGACTTGACGTGTCAGTCGGGCTCGCGTTGTCGGCCGGCTGCGCCATAGGGGATGATGTGCTCTCGTGTGGTGGGTGTGAGTTTTGGAGGGCATCAGAAGACGTGTTATCAGCGTCGGCTGTATCTATGGTGATTGTTGGTCTAAATTGCGGTAAATCAGCACTGGAAATTCCAGCATCTCTTGCGCAGGGTTGGTGGGACACATACGCTCTCCTCCTCGCGAGAGGCGGTCCAGTGGGAGGCTCTCCATCTTTATCACCGGGGTCAGACATGGTGGCCTGATGTGCAGCAGGCTGCGGCCAAGTCTGCGGCCTGGGGTATGTCTTATTGGAAGCTGTTCGGAATGTGGATGGGAGGTGGGGATAACGATATCGAAGTAAACAAAAGGTGGTCTAAAATGAAGTAACGGAGGTTGTAAGAGAAAGAGAAGAAGAAAAAGAAGGGAAAATGTCAAGGTCGGGGAGACGTTGACGGATTAACGTAAAGGCAAAACGTAGAGCAACCTTTTCTTTCTCGTGTCTGTCGTATCTACCTTTAGTGGTAGGTACAGTAATTGACAAAAGCTTGAAGGGGGAGTGCAGGCAGGTAAGAAGTTGTTGGAAAGGAAGGAATGGCCCAGCACAGGTCAGCAAAGCTACAAGTGCTCAGTGACCGAGGTGAGAATTAAGGGGTGCGAGGTTGAAGGAGGCGAAGCATTTGAGTTCGAAATGGGGGCCCATTCACCGCCAGCTCAGTGCAAAAGACTGATTCATCGAGTGACCGAATGGCACGAAGAAATGAGAGGAAGAAAAAAAAAACCCGCGAGTGTTCAGGAAAGAAGGGTTCAAGTGCCAGCCCAATCTAGATGGTTGAAAGGCGCAAGGCTGGTAGAGCAAGCTCTCTCTCTCTCTCTCTCCTGCACTATTACGGAGCACCTAACATGCAACGATCTGACTAGTTGAACAAGCATGCTTCCAGGCTTTGTTAGTGGGAGCGTTTCGGGCACCGGAAAATGGGGTCGGGAGTGGCAGTGCAAATTTAGGCGTTTTGACTGGTCCGGTCGACGAGATGCGGGAACGGGGAAGTCACAGATGGGTCACCACTGGTTACCACTTGGTGCCCATTGACGTTCCTTGCTTTTGGGGGGTGTCTTTGTGTCTCGCTGCAATCATCATTGATCTTAATAACTAGAGACGTGCTACAGTTATTAGCTCGCGCCCCCCTCTCCCCCCCAATGCAAATTATTTGGCACCACGTCGTCTCAGTTTCGAAATTCCCATGGATCC
This sequence comes from Trichothecium sympodiale, assembly GCA_003012115.1. Taxonomy (NCBI): domain Eukaryota; kingdom Fungi; phylum Ascomycota; class Sordariomycetes; order Hypocreales; genus Trichothecium; species Trichothecium sympodiale. Next base: position 9,682 of record PXOB01000274.1, read on the forward strand.
ACGACGGCGGTCAACCAGCAATTTTTTATGGATATGAGATATCTGCCGAGTATGGTCATGCCAGCATGCAACTTTTATACACGCAAGGTACGAAGTGCAGTACCTAGACAATACCTTACAGGTACAATGTAGATCGAATCGACAACGTGGATCCTGCAAGACGAAAAACCCCATCGTGTTATTCTCCCTCGCTTCATTCTCAAGGTTACATGCTCATCAGCATCATCAACATTCCCGTCTTGCCGGTTTGATCGCAACCAACCCGATGGACGCTTTCAAATGTGAGAAATACCGCTGGTGCAACCCTGACTAATTACTACCACTTGAATGATGCGAGTCGCCGTCTTTGTGCACATTGGGGAGCAAATACCACCCACCCATCAATACTCACCACTACTGCAGCTGTCGAACCACACATATTCCCGGCATTGTACACGTTTCTTTTCTTTTCCATGCTTTCCTCCCTTGCGACCCGTTTTCCAGATAGTCGGTGTGGGAGGCGACATCTTTGGTTGGGTACGGGTACAGATGGGCAGCAGCAGCAGCACGCGCTCAACGCGTGCAACACACGACCAGCACCTACACCAAAATGACACTAAAATCTGGCATCAATCAAGTCATCTACAAGTATGTACTAGTGAACACCCCCTTGTTCATGCTTTCGTGATGTGGGGGGAAATACTTCGCGACAGTCCGGTCGTCGTTCCGTTCTGGGCCCGTGCGTTGTACCCGTAGATTCTCCCAATCGTCTTCCAATGCCTGTTGTTGCTGAGGGGTGGATGGTGGAATGACGACTGAATTATCGCTCCACCCCGGGAGATTGTAATTCAAGCGAAACAAAGCAAAAAAGCAAAACGGGGGCAAATAATGCTGTCTCAGCAATATTCTCACCTGAACTTGTAAAAAAAGCTGTTTGCGCATGCAAGCCCGGGCTGTGCAACTATGAATTTGAAAATTCAGAAGATTTGTTTTTCCTTTCCTTACCGTCCCATCCGTCAAGTTTGCCAGCTCAGCCTCAAAGTCAGTTCCAACCACTCCGTTTCGGAACCTTTTAGCGATTTTCTTTCAGGCACGCAAAAAGGCAGGCAGTGCTCTCCTTGTTGGGCGAACTCGGGCCTCCTATTACTCGCGGCCACGAATGACGTTTCGTTCCCCTCTTCCCCCCTCCCGACACCACAAACGTGGCAATTCGTTGACCACGATCGACTTTTCTTGGCGTATCGGGAACACACAAGGCAATTGTACAAGCAGGTACTAACAAGTTGACAACTATCGTACTAGTACGGACTAGTACCGACATAAAAATTAGCACTGTGAGTTAGTCAAAGGTTGGCTTTACTCAAAACGTCATCAACGGGTTTTTAACTATTGCTAAGTGGCAAGTGGCAACTCAATATCCACGACCAAAATGCATCACCTGAACAACTGGATGTAGAAGAAGAACAATATAAGTAAGCAGGTTCAAATACAGATACTTCATAGACAGGCAGGCCTCCTAACACCAGACCTCCTAACACCAGACCATTAGTTACCCCTTGGACGAGGAGCCCAACGTAGACTACCCTAAGCCGAGTTTGTTCTTTATCTGCGTCTCAACTGGGGGTCACGAGAAGCATTGATAATGGTATTCATGCGTTTCCATTCATGCACAATACTTAACTTGGGTAGTCGGACCGGCACCGATCACTGACCGCATTCGACTCGTCTAAAGGCTACTGGGCCAAAGAATGGATTATGGACAGCATACGGGATATGTCAAAATGGTACAGGCCAACAAGTAGAACAGTAGAATAGTAGAAATCGTGAATGTTGAATTCTAGTCACAGTAAGTTTTTTTACTGTGCTCTCGATAACTACAATAGACATATGACAGTAAACACTCTCAAAAGAATGTAGCAGCTGTGCTCTTAAAATTCCGGCCGAGTTATGGCGAACAGCAGAGCTGTTGCTCCAGTAGGGCAAGCACCACCTTACTACTCCTTCACTTCCTCCTCGTTCTCATCATCAACGTCATCAACATCCACATCATCATCATTCTCCTTGGCAAAGTTGGGGCAGTTGCTTCCCTTGTTGGGGTCGGCCCTGTATTGATCAAACATTGTCAGCAAAATACTTCACTAGATCTCCTTTAAAAATCCCATCCATCTCATCTTCTACATCCCCTGTGTCATAATCAGAGGAGGGGGAGGGGGGATAAACTCACAGCCACTTCCAGCCGGGAGACTCGTCCTTGCCTCCCCTGTTGCAGTCGCTGATGATGCTGTGCAGGTGCCTCGTGCAGTCCTTGGCGTTGAGCGTCCAGGCGTGCGAGTGCGTCCTCTTGATCTCGAGCTGCACGCGCTTGCCGCGGCTCATGGGCAGGCAGCGCCTGCGAGCCTCTCCGGGCCTGTAGCGGCCGGCGAGGCTCTCGCGGCAAGCCCGGGCGGCCAACTGCTTGGCCTCCTCGCGCTGGCCGTCAAACTTGGTGCCCGTCTTGAAGCAGCTCGGGGCGCGGGCGACGAGCTCGGGGGCGGTGGTGGTGGCATCTTCAGGCGAGGGGACTGCGGTGGCCGAGGTGGCTACCGCGAGGGCAAGGAGGGCAAGGAGGTTCTTGAACTGCATATTGGTCGATTGGAATTTTCTTAAGGAGTTTTGTTTTTTGGGGTTCTGTATTCTAGGCAGGTTTAGTGAGTTGGGGCTTGCAGAGGGAGATGAGAAGAATGGCTAGATATTTGACGGCGACCGAGAAGGTCATTTATATTCTTTTTTTTCTTCCCCCCCCCCCCCAGAAGGGTACCAATGTATATCTCAACTTCAGCTTCGAGACTTGGACTTGAAACGAGGCTCGGAATATGCATCAGATCAAGGAATCATCTTCTTGTGATGGCTGCAGAGGGGGCTAAGAGGCAAAGCTTGCGTTGAGCAATCAGCTTCGAGATGTGCCAAGTACCCCAACTTTGTTGGCAAGCCTCTTTCCATGTTCGTTGGATGCTTCGTATAGAGTTTTCTTTGTTTTCGGCCTGCAAGGCTCCTTTGCTCCTTGATCCAGGTGGCTGCCCGAGGTGGTGCTGATCAATGCAAGGCAAGGCAAGGCTGCTGACAAGAGCACATTCGTTGTAGGATGGAGGGGGTTAAACAAATATTAGAGCCCCTGAATGGAATCTATGATTTTTTTCCTTGTTAGCTCTCTGGCCTCTCTTTCTTGTATGCTTGAAGTCGAGAAGTAAACTTCCCAAGGAGCATATTCTTTGAATATCCTTTGCTTTCGTTGCTGATACCGCATTGTGAGGTCAAGGGAGGCCGTAGAATATACACGGCCACCGAAGAGCAGGTTGTGATTTATTCTTGAGCATACGGAGTAGATGCTCCTTCATCTTTACATCACCCACCCAATCCCCGTCAGCCCCTGTGTAACAAGTCTCCTACAAGCAACCAACACACGTCCTCGTACGTAATACGTATTGTACGAGGTCTTCGGTCCGATGCATCTTTGCGGCCAAACTTCAATAAGTGAACATTGAAGCCAGCATGTCCCGGCATCTGAACGCAAGACCTTCTATTAAAAAACATGCCTTTCAGCCCCCAATATTCCATCTACTATAGTAGTGTAATAGGCACCCGGGTACACTACGGCAATAATCGAGTTGTCTCAGCATACGACCAAGAACAAAAGCTACGACCTGTCAGGAAGAAACAAGCTTAAAGCTAAAAAGGCTCGCGTGTTTGATCTATATTACTGGATGGAAGGGCTGAATATCTGGCAGCCCCCCGATGCTGACCCGTGGGAGCAATGTACCACGAAAACCAGCAGTTTCATATCCCAATGGGCAACAACTTGTGAAATCTATTGGTTCATGTCAGCTTTTACGAGAAATACGACAAGGAGCCTTTGCAAATTCCGTTAGTCAATGGCTTCCGAAATCTGGGGCGCGGGGATTCTCCCCCCTCCTTCACCTCCTCCCCAGATCAGCCTCCCTAACTTTGACCATGTCCCCGTCCTCGCCTTGGATCCCATCGAAGAAAGGCCTCACGCCGACCTTGAGAACACCCTCCCAGAACCCCTCCACGACGCCCGCGAGGTCGCCGCCAGTCTGCTTGAAGTCCGGGAACGCATTGACCTCCAGCAGCCACGGCGTGCCGCCTTGGTCCACCAAAAAGTCCAGCCCGTACACCTCGAAGGCGTTGGGAAGTGGTTGAAAGTGCATCGGCATGGCCCTGGCCGCAGCCTCAAACACCTCGCCGCTCACTGCGCAGACCTGCTCGAAGATGGAAGTCAGGGCCGCGCCGTCCAAGGGGAGTGACCAGAAGCGGCGGACCGCATTGGCGGTGGCTTCGCCGCCACCTGCCTTGGTTTGCAGGCAGGTGTTGGTGAGGAAGGACTCTATGTCGTCGGGCGCCTCCCACGGTGCGCGGTAGGGCTTTGCGGCGGAGAGGGCGAGCATGTGCCTGTAGACGTGGACCGTCAGGCTGCCTGTGCAAAGGACATATGTCCTGATGTGCCACTTTCGATCATCGCCTGCGGGTAGGAAGGGAGGGTGGATGTACGGCTGGGCAACAAAGTGCCTCAGGTGCGAGGTTGTGATGTAGTCGCCGCCTTCCCCCTCCCCTGTGCCGTCGCCATTGTCATCCTCATCGTCACTGTCAGGCCGGTCTTCTTCCCACCCGTCGAAGATGGCTTGGAGCTCCTCCATGGTGCTGAATAATCTTATGCCCTGACCTCGGTCACTCATCCCAGGTTTCAAGATCCACCACTCCCTCTCATTCCCAGCCTTTCCCTCATTGGCCTCCATGCTCTCGCGAAGGTCAAAAGCTTCAACCAGAGCATCGTCCAGAAACTCAGCGTAGTCAACTTCAAACTGCTCAGCCCGCTTGACATGCGTCTTCAATACTGAATCGGGGTTCTTTGCGACCCAGTGATCGACCGTCGTGGATAGGTAGTGTTTCCGTATCAAGGCCTTTCGGAACATGTAGCTGTTTATGAGGGTGGACCTTGTGTTTTCGGCAGCGTGCTCAAAGTCAATGCGTTCATATGGGATAATCTGCAGAATTTTTGCACTAGTGGATGGAACTATTGTCGAGAGCTGCAGGGCTTCGTCTGACTCGGGTATCTGGTCGTGGAGGTTGTAGCTGCCCTCCGGAAGAACCTTCTTCAGTGCTGAGACTATGAGGGGCTGTACGTAAGGATCATCGTAGGCGATGATGGCTTCGATGGGCATGCTCTGCATTTTGGGGCGCAACGGCAGCTCACTGATCTTCCTGGTTGGCCTACAATCAACCACCATGGTAAGAAATCTGGTCTATTGTCTTGTCTTAAGAACAAACAAACAAACACACACATAAACTACATGCAGTAAAGGAGACGTCCGTGATAATCTTGTCCCGGCCTCCTCCATTCTAGCATTGCGACAAAAGTCAAGACCTGGGGGGTGCTACTCACAATTGAAACTCCCGAGGAGCCGACGCTGAAAGAGCACAAGCAAAGTTGGCTTTTAGAGGGGTAACACTAGGTTATTGTTAGAATGATATTCACATGGTGGGCATACCAATTGACTCACCTTGTCTGACCCTCCTTGACAGCCCAGCCATCGTTGCCTGGCTCACTCTCTTCCACACTCTGGTACACATCTGTGAATCTGGGTGCCCACTTGAGATGTTTATGCTTATGCCCGCCAGAAGTGCTGTTTCCAGCATTTTCACCAAAGGTTTTACTGGAAACCAGCTTAGAAGCATTGGCCTCACCAAAGGCCCCCTCGCGGATCTTCTCCTCCTCCTCATGTTCTTCTCCTGCGACCCCCTCAATCTCCTGGAAGCACGAGCCATCGCGCCAATAGTTTTGGAGCATATCCGTCCAAACCGTCTTATGCTCCTCCACACCCTCGACCAGAGGAACGTTGACACTGTACAAGTCTGCGCTGCCGTCTGTGGGCCACTGCTTATAAAGCGCCTCGATCACCTTGACAGAGTGCCTGCACGCCGCCTCGATGATGACGGGGTCGTGATTTCTGGTGAAGAAGGCAAAGCTCAGGGCAATGGATCTTCTCTTGCAAATGGCCGCCTCCAAAGCAGCGCCGAGGGTTCCTGAGCTGAGGGCGAAGACGGCAGTAGTGTTTCGTCCATAGTTGGGCCCGCTGACCACGAGGTCAATGGGGCCCTTTTCCTGGAAGAAGTGGTGTAGTCCTATCTGGACGCAGGACGCCGGTGTCCCATCGACGAGGATCCACTCCTCGACATCAGCTGAAGGGGATGGCCTGGCGTGCGTTGTACCCTGCGCCTCTTCGCCGTGAACTTGATCTGCAGGGCGGTAGTACAACGGCTTGAGGGTCTGGCCGATCATGTGGGCTTTCCCAATCCATGAGCGCTGCGTATGCGGCAGGCAGACCGAGATCTTGTGTCCTGCTTCCTTGAGATGTTTGATGAGGCAGTGGACATATGGGGAAGACTGGGTCGACGGAGGCCCATCGTCGTTTGTGACGAGAATATGCATATTGGTGCTTCTTGAAGGTGAGAGAGTATAAAGAATGAATGTAACCTTTTTTGAACGCCAAGTTGTATAGTTCGAAGCCAGATAACCTTAGGACAGCGGTTTCAACCTCTAAAATCAACCGTCTTGACGGGATAGGCAAGGAATGAAGGCTTGTTTTTTTTTGTGTTTAGATTTGGTACTGTTTAAGGTTGGGTAAATTTAGGCGTTGGAAGGAAGCCGAGCGACTGATGAGGGGCATCTTTTGAATAACAACGTGGGGCCCCAACGACGTGCCTACCTAATGGATCCTCTTGACTCGCGGCCTAAACACGGAAGACGCAATTTATGGTGACTTTGACAGCATCTTCTTAGGGGACGGCATACTCTGATATAAGGATTACATGCATCATTACTCCTTGCGTCAATGTGGGTATATGTATTGCTATTCAACAAGGTAGGTTTGAGGTTGTAATAATTCACTCTTTAATATTGAATGGGATCAAGTACATGAGATGCATCTTTTCTTATTTTTTATCCTATCTATTTGTTCTCCCAAGAAGCCCTGTTGTCCAATATTGACCAACCCTAACTTACTCCTCAACCGAGGATTCAATCTCTAAGGTGACAAAGATTCGGTCGATTGTCCAAGTATCGCGTCTTAATGACGAGTATACAGTTAGTTACCTTTACTACCAACGCCTATTTCTCCCAAGTGCAGACTGGGCACATTTCAAATTCCAAACCAACAAAAAAGGTATCGTCAATGATGCAATTTCGTAGGTGCCAAATCATGAATATTAAACAATTGCTTGAAACAAAGCCATCCAAGAGGGTAGACACACGCTCTCGTACATGCAATGTATTCAGCTCCGAATGTGATGAATGTGATGAAACGACGCGAAATCACTGGCTGGCCTTAAAACAGAATACACTGGTCGTAGCTCGACCATGACTTAAACGCGAGACCTCTTCGCTGGGGTTGGGTCGACAGGTTCATCGGCACCACGCTTTGTGCATGAGCGGGTCTGGCGTTGTTTTGTGAATTTGAAAGAATCAAAAAGACTAGACTTCCGAGTAGACGTCGAGGAACCCGCTGAATTGGTCTTCTTCGCTGCGGGCTTAGCGCTCTTGGAAGTAAATGGGTTCTGGGGCGTAGTTTGAGTCTGCTCAGGGGTGACATCACGAGGAGGGGGTGTGGTAGCCTTCTTCGGGGATGCGGGAGCACTCTCGTCTTCCCTTTGGGAATCGTCTTCTACATCAGTCAAAGCTTCCTCATCATCCACAGCTGTTGGCTCAGCCGGTTCAGGAGTGCGAGCGACTGTCTTCTTCTTGAACAACAGACGAGGTTGGGCCATGTTGGCTTCCTTAGAGCTGGCATCCTCGTAGAGACGGAAGAAGGGCCTGCCGCGGCTGGCGATTCGTTAGCTCCTAATCCGAGTGGGCAAGAAATGGGCGCAACTTACAATGTATATACTGATCCGTCGCTTCTGCGAGAGGCTTCGGCAACTGTCATGAGACCAACACCAGGAACCGAGACCTTTGCGCGACCATGCTTTGTTGGGGCCTTCTGAGCCTGCTCTCCAAAGAAGGGGTTATCGGCGCTGGTATCCTTGGTCGGGACTCGGTCGTGCGAGTCTGTGAAAATCTCAAAGGGATCATCTTGCGTTTCGACTTTGAAGCTGTCTAGAGTCATGCCCGAATACTTTTTGATAGACTTCCTGGAAGGGGTCTCCAAGAGCGAAGGTTGTTGGGTGGCATTTGTCCTTCGGGGGGTCTGCGACGGGGTCATCATCCCGCTTGTACTGGCGGGCGCATTTGAAGACTTCTGGGCTCGGGCTTGCATGGCGCTGAACGCGTTGTGAGCTCTCTGTTGATGCTTCTTGTCGCTACGAGCGTTGGTCTTGGGAGGTGTTCGCAGGTTGGAAGCTGAGGGCTTAGGAGAAGGAGTTCGGGCGGCGCGCTTCGATTCAATGCGAGCGGATTTGCGGGGTCGGTAGGGTTCCCAGGAATCGAGATATGAGCCGTATTTGGGAGCGGTTGGAGTCACTGGGCGCTCCTGCTCAGGGCAAGGCGAGGGTGTGGAAGACATGATTGCGGCACCCTGAGTTCGCCCTCACAAATAACTCAGATTGGATTGAATTGAGATTGGATGATTGTCGGCTGATCTGTGCCCGTCAAAGGGTGATGTGGAATCTGAAGATGAGCTGAAGCGCGATGAAGCCAGCAGTTGCAGGATATGCCTTGGCTGTACGGAGTATTTTGATCTGGTGTCGACGATGAATTAAACGATGTTAAGTCGGTGTGTCGTCAGCTGATGTCGGCCGGAGTCGTCAAACAAATTCTATCGTGCTACCGCGGGTTGTCGTGAAAGTAAATAAAAGCCAAATAACTTGTTCGTCGGGCAACGATGATGCATAGGAGAAAATCGAGAATTGATGGAGTTCAATTGTGGGCGCATGAGGCGGCTTGATAAAAGGAAGTCGGGTGGTTGGGCAAGACAAACGCGCGACAGCGAGTGCAGGGGCCACCCAGCCTCCCTCCCTTCAAGCCCTGTCCTGTCCTTTCACGCAAATTCTCACGTACCCTGCACGAGGCCAGCACACCAGCGCTCGACGCGTCAGGCCCCTCATAGCGCGTTATTTTCGCGTTATCGGCGCCTCCAGACAATTTACGGAAACTAACCAGGTACGGATTACATACTGCCGACATCATGATTGCTGCCCCTCATGGCTACTGCATTGTTTGCATAACAGCCCTCCAGAATTGGTAGACAGCTACTACCATATGGCACAATCCACTCCATAAACGTAGCAACAGCAACAGCCCTGCCATTCGGCGCCACAGAAGCGCCTCATATAATTTCAGCCCCATCAATGCTGAGACATCTCCAGGCAATCTGGCGATTAAATCTGATTTCCCAAGAATACAACGAACGGCACGTAAAATAATGGCCGACGACTCTGAATATACGGAGTCGGATATTTGGGCATCACCAGATCCCAACTCTGTCCCACGACCCAAGACCCCTCGCACGCCGAAAACGCCGAAAACACCAACAGAAGGGCAACATAACGAGCAAGAAGACCGTGAAGAGGCCCTCAGGCGCGAGTTGGAAGGCGTGAGAACCATCAATGAGGGCTTGGAAGGAGTCTTGGTAACCCTCGAGCGGTCAGGGGGAAATATGCAGGCAAGTACTCCGTGGCGCCGATGGTTTGTATTGAAGTCTCAGGACTAACACCCGATGGCAGACCGTCTTGAGCACTGTGAAAAACGCCTCGACCCTCCTCAACACTTGGACACGGATGCTATCGCAAACGGAGCACAACCAGCGACTGATTTTGAATCCCAACTGGAAGGGAGCGACTGATGATCTGGCGCAACAAGAAGCTGAAGCACTGCAGAAACAACAAGCGGCCGAGAGAAGAGCTATGGTGGAGGAACAGCGACGGGAGGAGGCTCGTAGACGGAAGGAGGACGAGGAGCGTCAGAGACTAGCCGGCGCATCAACGCGCGGGACCCGAGGAAGTGCCATTCGGGGCACGAGAGGTCGCGTCAGAGCAGGCTCAACGACGAGCAGTGCTCGGGGCGGTAGCTATGGTAGCACGACTGACAGCGGTCGAGGCTCATCAGGTATTGGGAGAGGAATTGGAACTAGTCGCGGCCGCGTGACTAGAGGAACTAGATGATTAAATTGTGAACAGATGTTCTTCTGGGTTTGCCTCTTCGATCGCATAGATACCCCGAACTGATTATGCCTTCTTCTTAAAGAAATCACTCATCTTCTTCATGCCCGAAGTGTTGACCTTTTTCAGCTCCCTGATGCTACGGTTTTCGGAAGCTTTCTTCTTCTTTTCCTCCTCTGCCTTTCTCTTCTTCTCCAAGCGTGCCCCATCCTCGTCCTCGTCGCGTCCATGCTTGCGGGAGTAGTCGCCCATTGACCTTGCAGCGACCGCATCGGCACGCAATTCAGCAACTCTGGCCAAGTATTCATCCAATGGCTTGAAGTTCAATTCATTGGTTTCCGATTGTGAGATGGATTCCATTACTTTGCTTTCCAACTCAGAGGGAATGTAACTGGATAGGATGAAGTTGATTGCTGTGCGAAGCCTCTGCAGGTTGATAATTTCTGGCGAAGCTACCATTGCACTGACAACTTCGGTTGTTCCCTCTGCAAACGAAGTTGCGGTAGTCGACGGTTGTGACTCAGCAGATATTGCAGTATTTTTCGTGTCTGCGCTTCCGGTAGTAGACTGAGACTCGTTTGAATCTGTTTTCGGTGTTGACACGCCAGAGTCAACACCTGCCTCTGAAGGCTCAGTCGTCTCAGCTGCTGTCTCCGTCGTCTTGGTGAGAAGCGGAGACTCCAATGCTCTAGTGACGAACTTCTCTTCTAAGCTCTGTGGAAGGCCCCCGGCAGCTAAACAACGTGCCTTTTGGAGCAAGACAGCAGCAAGCTTTTTATCAGACAAGCGGTACATTGAGTCGTCGCCGGCTTCGACTATGTCGCAAATGGCGGCCATTCGACTTTCGAGGAGGGACCGCAACCTGCTATCCCATCGCAGAATCGCTGAAAGGTGTGAAGGCTCTTCGGGAAGGTTGTCAAAGTGATCGTCGCTGGAAAGGAATAGACGCTTCTGATCTCCGGGCTTTGTACCGTTCTTCGTCTTTGCCAATGCTGGAATGACTATAAATACGGGGTCGATGATGGTTGCGACAAATAGATCCGCCTTCGCCGTAGTTTGGCCACCTTTCGTTGCACTGCCTTCTTCCTCATTGGTGGCAGAAGTTTCGATGAGCCAACTTCTTGGTGTGCTTTTTGGCGCAGCTATTCTTTTGAATTCGTATATGCCAGTTTCGGGACAGGCGAAGTAACGGCAAGGCAGGCCTGTTCGAGGGTTCGGAAGGGTGATAATGCGGGCATTCTTTGATGCTTGTCTGGGAAAGACGAATAGCTTGGATGGATTTGTCTCTGATGCAGGCAATTGAATCTTTTTGCTCGTGGGAGGAGGAGAATCAGGAGATTCCTTGGTGGTCGTCTTAGTTGTTCTTGTCCGGGCCATCTCGTCCGTTGTCGGTCTTACTCCGGTTTGAATAGAACAAATGAAGAAGAAGACCAGAAGATGGGAATAATACAGGTCAAATCTTTCCAATGCAAGTCGTGGTTTGCGCTGGGGACCCTGATCATTAAAGTTGGCTTCGGCACGCGCTGAGATCCCTGCAATCAGATGGAAGACGCGTCGGGCGCGTCCATTTTTGGCGCCGTGGACCTAATGGGGCAGGGCCTAATACCGCCGTAGCCAGCGGCGAAAACTTGGCCTCCACTTTGGATTTGATCGGCCAAGGCATCGTCATTGAGACATCTAAAATTGCTTTCTGTCAGATGGGCGTTGCTTATTTTTGCATTGTTTGACATTATATTCTTCTGCTTCTTCCCTTTCTTTGGGTGAATAATTCGAATATTAGCGGACCAGCATTTCCATTAGGTACTAGCAGCCCGAGGCTGCTGGGCCAACATTGCTACTACTGGCGGAGCTTTGACTAGAAAATACCATGTCTTCAGGTGAGTATTCAGTTGGACCTGGCTTGTACCGTCTAACAAATAGCCTTAGGACAAGACTCTCAGCCTCAATGGCCTCCTCGATCGCCACATGAAGCATTACTCGGCACTCCAGGTGGCCGCCGCCTCTTTCAACAGCAATTGGTCGACCGCACCTCGGTCTCTCCCTCGCCTCGAAAATCTCGATCTGCTACTCTTCCCTCGATAAGCATTGATAGCGAGGTCAACATTGAAGATGAGGAGGATGACGAGGAGACGTTACAATTGAAGCTTCAAGAGTTACAAGCGAGGTTGAAGCTGAAGCGCCTACAAAAGGCCAATGCGGCAAAGGACGAGGGAATAGCAGAGGCAAAGGCACGAACAGCAGAGCTTTCTTTGAGCACACATCAGCCCGAGGGCCGCAGGCGGTCCGTACGGGAGGTAACTCCAGAAGCCGCTGCGCCAGCTCGAAATCCGATACAGGTGCCCGCGTCACCTATTCGCAAGGCTCAAGCACCCCAAGAGCAGAGATCGCCGCGGCGAGTCGAATTGGGCATCGACAAGGGCCTCAAAGCTAGCGATATATCGCTCAAACGCGCTCCGGGCTTGCGCCGCAACACCACCAGCCAAGACGGTCCTCTACACGAGGGATATTTAAGGCGGTCAAGAACGCCCAACTTTGCTGCATCCTCTTCACCTGATTTGTCCCGCCCACAAAGCTTCAGCGAGAGGTTAACTTCAATACGCGCAGAAGATGCTACTCGAGTGGAAAGGCATGAAAGGCTGCAAAAGGCGAGGTCGGTAGCCTTCGGGCTAGGACAAGACGAGATGGAAAAATACAAGAACAGCGCAGTCGATATTCCATATGAGGCGCCAAAGACTCCGAGTTTTTCAAGAGAAGAAGTACTGGGACAAGCAAATCCTGCACATCGCATCAGGCGCAGCAACACTACAGGGGCGCTCCGCCAGTCGAAAGAAAACGAGTCACATTCGCAATCAAGCTCAACGCAGGCAAAAGAAGACCAAGGCGCCTCCTTTGAGCCCTACTCCAGCTTCCATCTATCTAAACGAATACTTCCACATACAGTGCTGGCTCGTCATTTGTCAGGGAAGAAGGCATACAACATCAAGGACGTGCTACGAGAGGTTAAGGCGCCTGAATTTTCCTTACCGGATATAGAACAGGATATGGTGATATTTGGTATCATTGCTAAGAAGTCGGATCCTCGAGCGCACAAGCCCGTTTCTGCAAAAAATGGTACGAAGCAGGAAGATAGGGGAAAGTACATGGTTATGACTTTGGTAGACCTGGAGTGGGAACTCGATCTGTTCCTCTTCAACACTGGTTTCACGCGGTTTTGGAAACTCACCGAGGGCACAGTGATTGCCATCCTTAACCCCACCATCATGCCGCCACCCCCCGGCCGACAAGATACAGGACGATTCAGTCTGGTGATAAACTCGGACGCTGATACGATCATTGAGATTGGGTCGGCCCGAGACTTGGGGGCCTGCCAAACTATAAAAAAAGATGGCGACCTGTGTGGTGCTTGGGTCAACAGAAGACGTACACAATTTTGTGAGTTTCACACCAACGAGGCAATCAAGAAAACCCGCGCAAACAGAGTCGAGATGAATGGTGCCGGGTTCGGGGATGTGAGATCGAAGAGCAAGGTCAAGAAAGACCTCGAGGCCAAGAAGAAAGCACCAGGCACCTACGACTGGGAGACCAAGACACGATTCTTTGCAACACGGTCGATGAGTACCGCAGATTTGCTCGACGGTAAGGACAGGACAATAGGCGAAAAGAAGGAGCGAGAAGAGGCCCTTCAGCGGAGGATGGAAGCCAAGGAGAAAGAACGTGAGCTGATGAAGAAGCTCGGCCAGATTGGCAACGGCGCCGGGAAGGAGTACCTTCAACGCACCCTGATGTCCAACGGCGGCGACAAATCGAGCAACAATACCAGCAGCGGCCGCAGTTTAAGACCGAGCATCTCTTCGAGCCAGCAAGCACCGGGCAGCGCAGGCGATCCCAGCGACCCCTTGAACCTCAACGGTCGAGAGCGTAACATCCACCTGAGTCCCATCCACAAGCGAAAACGAGCCGACAGCTCCCAAAGCGGCTCAGTGGCCGGCATCACTGGCACTACTAGGCCGGCGACGGCAGCAGGCTTTGGCTGGGGCAGCGGTCTGAAGGCGAAGCTGGGTCGCATGAGGGAAGGGGAGAAGCTGAGGCCCGAGGAGGTGCTGCAGCCGCCGGTGCGTAAGAAGACGCGGTTCGTTACGGCGAAGGGGATACGCGAGGCTGGGAGGGAGAGCTTGGGCACGGATCTGAACGAGCGGCAGATTACATTTGATGACGATGATGACGACGATGAGTTGGTCGTCTTGAGGTAGAGGAGCTGCGCTGCTGTCCCGGCATTGTACATCGGCATGACATATTAGCATAGGCGTACGAGCTATTCAATTTTCCTGCATTCGCTGCCATTGCAGCGGTCTTACGCATACGCATACATACACATGCACGCGCACACCGAAACACAAGCGTACGCTTTACAACCTGCTGTGAAGTTCTGACCTGTCACTTTCGATGGCTGCACTGTGCGGCCAGCGGGCGCCATGTGACCCCTCAAGGCGGCACTTTGCTCGGTGCGTCATGGTTGCATTGAGGACGTTGGCCACCGCGTCCCCCCTCGAAGCCAGGCCCGCACTCAGGCTCAGGGGTTACCACCACCAAAACTTGGTGGCGACGCGCTGCCCGCCAAGGAAGCAGTGGGATGCCGATGATTAGTGACATTTTTGTCCTTGTTGTTGTCGCAAGGTATCGTTGCATGTCGACCCATGATTTTCATGCTGTAATGGGATTCTCTCATTGGTTTGCAGACACCCAGTTGAGACGTACAAGAACGAAAAGGGGGGGGTTGTGGCAATGACTAGATTGCCCAGTAGACTTGGGGTGTTCTACTCATCACGGGAGGCTGGGCAATAGTGCATGCGGTAGGGTACGTTGGCTGAATGGCCTGCAGCATCGTGCATTGGCTCGAGCAGCAGCCCCAAGATACCATGCGTATGAGGTAGTCTAGTCCGCTCAAGGCAGATCCTACATTTGCGGAGGAACAGCCAAGGAGATGGGCATTGGCTCTAATACCCATTGAGCTTTGCCTATGAGGCCGGCTAGGAGATCGGGGACTTATTCGAAAGCGATGTCGATGTCGTCCGAGACCATCTCGATGCTTGCATACAGCTGATCAGATAGCTGGATCCAGAACTTGCCGAAGTTTGGCGAGGAGGGCATCCTATTATTCCCTGACATTGCTCTGGTGCTGCACTTTAGCTTGTTAGGGTAGTGTCCTACATGTACTTGTAGTAGCGAGATGGATGGCGGGAAACGAGCCAGGCAGCTGGGTACGGTTAGTAGTCAAGTTCCATGGGACAGGGGTTGACCAACTCAGATGGTGTGTGGGGAGAGGGGGGCAAAAGCCTGGAATTGGTAACAAGCATAGCTAGATTCAGCAAAGGATAAGAAATAAGCAAGAGTACGGAGTACCTACTTCGTACGTGAACCTGTATAGGTGTCGTGTGAGCACAATGGAGCACAACAGCTTACCTATGTGGCCAGTTGCCCTGCCCGAGGAGTTTAAAGAAAAACGCCGATAAACCTTGCCTTGAAGACGTCATTGGTGAGAGTGAGCCTCTTAGCTGGAACAAGCTGTGGGCAATTGATTCGAATTGTGTATTTGAGATGGCCCTTTTGCAAGATGAGAAAGCTTCCTACCAAATTTGGCCTTGGCCGAGGTATACGCCGATAATGTGCATTCAATCCACACAAGTAGGGGGAGGGGTTTCATTTCGATTTGTACGTAAATATGAGAATAATCTAATACACTATAATGCCCAGCTTCTCATCAGACATCTCAAAGTCTCGAGTGTTTATACTTTTGGCCTACAACTAGGACTTATATTGGAATCTTGCGTTTCATGCCCGCAAAGCATAAACACATACTTTTTCTCTTAAACTATGAAGGAACGATGCATTTTCTAAGTTTCTATAACTTAAACTGTAATCTGTCAACAGAACTGACAACCTAATAATAGTAGTACTTGAATAAGCAAGGCCAAGAGTTGTTGTCAATGACCCTATGCAAACCCCCACCACCATGTACCACTACCCCATGTGGCCGGATTGGGGATTTTGCTAGGACCTTCTCCACAAAGCCTACCGGTACCAAGGTTATTACCATGGTTAATACTCAAAATGTGGCTGGAGATGACAGATAGAGACTCGATGGCAAGCTTCATTACTAGGACTGCCTTCTGCTGAGAGAGAAAAGGGCTGCTCAAGCAGATTCTTACTTGGGCATGTATACTTCATATAGTTTACGTCTAATAGTCAAGTTCCAAACAACCCCCCTCCTGTACTTTGTTCCGTAAATCGCCACCCACTGACGGATCATTCCTTTGTCTTTGCAAAGTAGACTGCAGCATCTTCTTTACCTCACCAAGACCAAAGGTGCCCGTTCCAAATCGAGCCCGTCTTCACCTCCACCACGGTGCACAGTAACAAAGTAGGGTGTCTTTCTCCAACCAGAAACCTGGCAACTCTCTCAGTGGCCTCCCGCTTTGGCTCACAGCCTGGGGATACGATTGCAAGGTGGAGTGGAGAAAGGCTTGTTGTAGGGACGACTTTTGGCGGGGGGGTCAGCTCTGTAAGAGAAGAAAGAGAAAAAGTTGCCTTGTTCTCCCTGCCCGATATAGGTTACGATGTCGGGGGTCACGATGGCAAGTGATTCCCAAAGAGGCGTTGAGGGCCCAAGGTCGACATGAGCGCACTTGCAAACTGCAAACCTGCATCTGGGATGCCCATGTGGTCATTGACAGCTCATGGAGTAACGAGTAACCAGTAACCTGTGAAACTGCAGTCTCGTCTTGGCTCACCTCTTTGTGGTATATATGGAAGGAACTATCGTGGTCGATGATTCGTTCATAACTTGACCGACTTGGTGTCATCTTTCCCGGTCACTCCAACTTTTTTAATGCCCAACTCAACAGGCGCAGGGCCATCAGCTCCTCAGCTGACGCACCCAGAATTAGTATTGGATTGCAAGATGTGTAGTGTATATAACTCAAGTTTTACACTTAGCACACCTCCCTTTCCCCCAAGCTTACTACATATTCGGCCTCGTACGACGTCAACTAATGTGCCATTTGACGAGGGAGAGAACATTTCTGTGTCGCTTGATGGGCACACTCAAATAGTAAAAACTGTTGGCTTCACAGCGTGTCGAGCAGCTATAGGTTGAAGGTTGAAAGCCGCCCGTGTCAGCAGGCCCATTGCTTTGGTTGACCATTCCTTCCCACCGAAAAAAGCCTAACCAAGAATTCCCCAACTGTTATTATTCGACCCCATCTTAAAATCGTTCTCCAATGACCGAATTTATTCCCCGCGCTAACCCCCACACTCTCACCAATATATTGATATATTGTACGTGTGTGCGTACGTACATAATACGTACATGCATACCTACGTAGGGTAACTACATACTTGACCAACTGCTCCACCACATATTACTCCGTACAGACGTCCCACATCTTTTCTTCTTCATCCGTTGGATCCCCTCGCCATGTCCATCTTCACGGCGTGTGCCCCCCCCCCCCCCCCCCCCCCCCCCCCCCCCCACCCCCCCCCCCTCCCCCCCCCCCCCCCCCCTCCCCACCCCCCCCCCCCCCCCCCCC
>PXOB01000275.1:0-26858 GCA_003012115.1 Trichothecium sympodiale
CCCCCCCCCCCCCCCCCCAAACTCGCAACCTGATGATATATTGCAGCAGCTCGACGCGACCATGACGAACGCCAAGACAAAGGGTTGTAGATCTTATAGGCGTGCTGACCCTTGTCCGCAAAGCACTCTTTTCCGTCATTCTGCATCTGCCAATCATGCCAAAAAAGCGCACGAGTTACTTTTTTTGACTTTGGCTCAAAGGTTGCATCGGCGGTTTGGGTCGTTGCATGTCGGATTGGACTTAGGCTAAGGCTTGGTGACGCCATGGTGCCGAGGGGGATACCCACATCCCGGTGAGGCGATCGGGACGGTGTTGATGGGTGGATGCGCTTGTTCGGTTTGCATTTCTGACGTTGCAGCGAGGGAGGGGGTCTTATATAAGACGATTATTTGTCTGCACCCAGACGCCTTACAGCATAAGCGACACCGCGATCATGCTTGTAAATTGATAGAGCTGAGGACAAGGACACCCACTCCATCAGTTTATGCAAGAATATCATCTGCTGATGACCTTGAAATCAAGTTTTCGGGCCTCGGATGACGGAAGGGAACCGGGCTTGTACAACTTCAGCATAGATTACCAACCAACCATAGGTAGATCAAGTCGTATGCTCAATGTGTGGTCCATCCAATGCTGTACTCGACGGCGACTGTCTTATGTCTCTATAACCAGTTCCGTTGGCCACTGACATAAGGACAATGAATCATTTGCCAAACTGAAGTAGGTAGGTCGACATGAAATCAAAGACAACCAGCTAATCAATTGAGTGATCCTTTTAGCAGCCAGTAGACGTTGAAACTGAAAC
This sequence comes from Trichothecium sympodiale, assembly GCA_003012115.1. Taxonomy (NCBI): domain Eukaryota; kingdom Fungi; phylum Ascomycota; class Sordariomycetes; order Hypocreales; genus Trichothecium; species Trichothecium sympodiale. Next base: position 807 of record PXOB01000275.1, read on the forward strand.
GGGTAGTGAACCGGACAAGAAAAACGGCAGTTGCACACGCCAGTTCCACGCTTGGTTGCCAACAGAGACGAGCCTCTTCTTAATCTTGGTATAGATGTTGCTCTATTCGCCATGTTATGTGTCATGTATTCAGCGGATAGCCATGGCGAAGTCAGGAGACTTGCCTTTTGGGAGCGTTGGTCTTCTTGAGAGAATCATGTAGCCATGTTCTAGGGCCAAATAAAAATGAAGATGTCGGCACGTTTCAATAAAACATTCAGGTATTACATAGGTAACTTGGCGGCTGTTGGTCACGTGAGGATAAGCTTCCTGCGCGATAACGCATTTGGAGTGACGGAACCCGGCGCGTCAAGTCTCGTAGCTATCAAAAAGTTCCCAGCCGCTTAGGACCCAAGAACCGCTCCCTAAGGCTGCGACTATCCGCATCGTCTTCTAGAATATTTAAATGTCTTCTCATTAAAATTCCCAACATGTCCTTCGACCCTTCGAAGTTGACCAAAGCTGCCGCCGCCGACTATTCCTCGTCCGCATCAGAAAGCGAGGATGACTACCGTGCGCCAGGTCTAAACCTGGATGAAGACGACGATTTTGGTGATTTCAATCCTCGCAAGCGTCGTCGCATAGGGAAGAACAATAAAGAAAAGGCAGCTCTGGGAATTTTCGCCTCAGACAGCGAGGATGATGGGCCAGGAAAGAAGTGGAAAAGCAAGACGCTACGAAACAAAGGCATGAGCTTCGTCACCACAGCTAAACCCGCTCAAGCTACAAACGACGATCAGGACGATGAGGAGGAGGAGGAGGACAATAGGCCCGTCCTGGGGAATGGCAGTTTGGTAGAAGAGGAAGATGACGAAGAGGATGAAGATGGTGACCAGGGGATGGGTCTTGGCTTTGGAAAGAACTCAATGGCTGCATCCCTCTTGGGCGCAAACGGATTCCAGCAAAGGGAAAAGTCCTCATCACAGACTCCCCCAAGACCAAAGTTCAGAACCAAGTTCGATGGCAGCAGCGTCCTTGGCAAGGGCTTCGTGCCATCTTCTGCAGGCCAGCCCGAGCTGAAAGAACCGAGTAACGCCAACGACAGCAGCAGCGAGCGGCCACGCAATACGCCTCAGGTCAGCGCTTTTTCGACCAAAGGCAAGATCAATGCCAAGTCCTTTGGCGCCCGAATGATGGCAAAGATGGGCTACGTAGAGGGCAAGGGTTTGGGCAAGGAGGGACAAGGACGAAATATTGTTGTCGAGGCAAACCTTCGTCCCCAAGGTATTGGTCTAGGTGCTGTCAAGGAGAAGTCGGAGCAAGAGCGGCAAGAAGAGAAGAGACAAGCCAAGTTGAGGGGAGAAGAGGTAGTGGACTCTGATGAGGAGGAAAAGAAGAGGAAGAGGAAGACCAAGAAGAAGACCATAGGCTCAGCGTTCGACAGCGCTGGCAGCACCCCCTGCAGGCAAAAGTCAAAGTATCTGACAGCAGAAGAGTTGAAGGCATCAGCGCCAGGATTGCATATTCCCGATGCCTTCACGCCTATCCTGGACATGACGGGACCCGGTGGGAAAATGCTCACCTCAACGAGCGGCATCATGACACCAACTTCAGGCGTGCCGGAGTCTGCGGAAATCGTCGAGGCTAAGAAACTTGTCAAGCGTGCCCAGGCCGACCTCCTCGCGTTCTCGGAAGAGTGGCGAAGCCTTGAGGAGCGGAAGAAATGGGTAGGCTTGGAGCTCGCGGAAAGAGAGAAAGAGCTAGAGGACTTGACGTCGAACTTTCAGAGGATGCAGGTCTTTTCCAATCTCGTTAGCGAGCAATTGGTGTCTGCTACTGAATGGACTCAGGTTATTGGATGTCTCCAGAAGGCTATCGAGTTAGGTTCGGTTCAGTCAGAGATCGCTGACCTCGCCGTAGCAGCGATTAATCCTTTCCTACGGGATCAGGGCTGGGATCCTCTCGCAGAGCCAAATAAGTTTGCTTCGGGCATGGGCCGTCTGAGGGGGTTACTTATGCAGTCGGGTAATGAAGCCAAAGCTATCGGAAAGTGGGATTCTGCCTCTGCCAACGCTGATGGCGTGTACCGCAGGCATCATAAAGCTACCACGCCCTACGAGAGTATGATGTACAAAACATGGCTACCTCAGCTCTTGGCGGCCGTTCGGGTCTGGGACCCTATGGATCCAACGCCATTGCTCAATGTTATGGAAAGCTGGGACGAGTTGATGCCACCGTTTGTTCGTGCTCAGCTGGTGGATAATATTGCTCGCAAGCTTGAGGGCGCCGTCTCAGACTGGGAACCTAGGAAAAGGCGCCAGAGCCATCACCTTCCGCATACCTGGCTGTTCCCCTGGCTGCAATATCTTCCACCCTATCATCTTGATCCCAAGGGTACAGGCTTAGTAGCCGATGTCAAGCGCAAGTTCAGACGGCTCATCGACGTGTGGGAGTTCGAGCGAGGCGTGGTACCAGGCCTTACACAATGGCAGGATATCTTGGGAGATCAGTGGCGCCCGCTGATGATGTCTCATGTCCTGCCATCCATGGGTCGCTATCTCCGTGTCAACTTTCAAGTTGACCCGGCAGACCAAGAGCAGACTCTGCACCATCTTACCGGCATTCTCAAGTGGGGCAAGCTGCTTGGGAGGTCTGTCATCGCTGAAGTCTTGGTCCAGAGCATGTTCCCCATGTGGAATGCGAAACTGGAGGAGTGGCTCGCATTGGACGAGGCCGACCTGAGCGAGGTGGCGGAGTGGTATTCATGGTGGAGAGGGGTTCTACTGAAGGACTTTGTTGCTACCACTGCTGTGTGTAACGAACTGGACAAGGGGCTGAGGGTGATGAATATGGCTGCGTGAGATCTGTTCTCTTCATGTTTTTGAATAGCGTTGGCCGAATCGTAAAACGAAATTGATACCCAATAGAATCTAGATGTAAATTTGTTCAGCCCGGCTTCTTTTCGAGCAATTGTCCCGGCAGCATGGATTTGATAGTCTTCAAGTTAGACCTATCACCAGAACTTACAGCATCATCAGCTCGTCTCATGGTAAGGATTGTGATGCCATTGGGAAGGCAAACAGCATAGAGTCCATAAGTAGGTGGGCTAGCATCATGCTCATTACATTCCAGCCATATTTGTTGATATTGAGCTTAGCTCGTACAATGGCTCATGTAGCAAACGCATACTACCCTAGGGGATTTGAAAATGAAACAACCGTGATCAAGATTGATCTGAGACAACCGCGTGCCACCCCCTGCCATGGTACTACCAATATGTACACTCAACTGTCACGTCGGGCATCCATCAGACCTCGAACTACCTAGTACATTCTTCTGGGGAAAATATAGAAAAGGCATGGTTTCGATGTTCGCCTTGGAGATGGTCCAATCCGGAACGCATTATATTGGGCACCGTTCTACCGAGTATCCCTGGTTTGTATTGGTTGACCTTGGGCTGGCCGTCGGGCGCCGATGCAACGCTATTACTATTCTCATGCTACGGGGAGAGCTCCGAGCCAGAGCGAGATGCATGTTTCATGGCCACTGGACACGATGCTCGCAACCGGCAACAAGTATCGGAGTATGATTGTGATGAGTGACTGATCAACTGCTTCAAGTAGGTGGTGGAGTTGAAGTTCCCCCCTTTCCATCATACCGAAAGGGCAATTCGGTCGGTACTTCGGAGTAGAAGGTACTACCCTCCCTACCTTGGTCGGAGGAATTTGATTAATTGGCTACCCGGGAGCGGGTCAGGGTTTCAAAGATTCTGTACAATTTGTTAGGGGTGGTGGACTTTGGGTATCAATCAGCGACCTTCAGCAGCTTTCTCATGGCCGCTCCTAATAATGTGCGAGACTAAAAAGCTAGTAGAGGCCCGATTCTGTTTCAAGTCCGTCACCCCCTCAGCCGCCACGCCGTAGTCGCCGCCAACTTACCTACCTTACTTTTGGTGCTAGCAGCTACCAGCTCTAATGCCACCAGCTGGCAGTGCTGTAGGTTTTATTACTAGGTAGTACTAGTAGCAGCAGCAGTAGTAGTAATGCTGAAGTAATGCGTGCAGTCTTCAGTAAAGCACAGCACCAACCTTGCTTGGGAAGCGAAACCTTGGAAGAAAGCACACACCACACCGTCACAAAACCCGCCAACCACCCATTGCTGTGCGTCACGGCTGTCAACCTCGCATCCATTTTCCTCGTGACGGCCCGGAGCTAGATCTTTTTTTTCACGTCTAATATTTTCCTCCTCTGACGTTGCGAGACGACGCTGGTGGCCGATACCCTTTTTCTCCATCTTCCATTACTTTTTTTCTCCAAATTCCCATCGGGTGTGTTTTTTGTCCATTCAACGCTGCGCCGATAACGACCCCCCCTCCCTTCTCCTACGTAACATCCCTCGTCTGACGATTAGCAAGATTTCTCTCGGAGCGAAGCAGAAGCTCGATCAGCAAGACAAGACAAAAACAGGTGCTGCACAGGTTGAACTACCACCACCGCCACCACCTTTTGCCGTACTTGGATCCTCCGAGCGAACCAGTGACGAGTTGCGCCGTTATCGATAGTAACTCCGATCGTCGAAACCCCTCTGCCCGTGACGAGGCAGCCAAGCACCTCATCAGGTACTGCCCGTCTGACGTACTGCCCGCCAGCGCCAGTGGCAGGGTACATGATCTCGAATCAAGAGTGATTTCTCCCCTCTAACCCCGTCTCTCCTGCCGGTGCTGGTGCTCTTCATTCGCCCAGCACTGTGACTGAGAGCCGCCGCCATGTTTTGGAGATTTGGCGGCTACGCCAACATCTCGACCATCGACACCATCCTCGACAAGCCCGACTTTACGCTAGAGGACCTGCTCGACGAGGGCGATCTGATTCAGGAGCTGAAGCAGCACAATACGAAACTCATCGAGTACCTTCGCGAGGATACGGCACTTGAGAAACTGCTCGAGTATGCAGTTGCCCCTCAGCTAGAAAAATGCGAGACCCCCGCCGACAATGACGATGGCTCGGGCGAGAGCAGGGGTCGCCTGCTCTCCTTCGCTCGACCGCGCGCCTCATCTCGTGAGACTGATGCGACCGATAACGAGGATGATGAGCAGCAACAGCAGAAGAAGCACAACCGCTACGCGTTTGTCGCGTGCGAGATCCTCAGCTCCGATACCTGGTCCATCTATGAGGCCCTGACAGAGAACCGCCAGCTGATCAGGGACTTTTGGGGTTTCCTTGCACGCCCATCGCCTCTTGACCCTCTCCAGGCAAGCTATTTCACAAAGATCAATGAGTCGCTGTTCGAGAAGAAGACCGAGGAGATGATGGAGCTTCTAAGGGAGCTGCCCGATGCTGTGCCTAACCTGCTGAAGCACGTCGAATGCCCCATGATTATGGACTTGCTGCTTAAGATTATTGCCTTGGACCGTAGCGAAGGGGGCCAGGGTGTGGTCGAGGTATGTTTCAAATCCCTCCTTCTCATAACCTGGGCTATATGTCTAACATTCATTTGCAGTGGCTGTTCTCCAAGGACATTATCCCAACCCTTCTGTCATGTCTTGCCCCTGAGCATAGCTGGGTCATGCAAACAGCCGCTGGTGATTTCATCAAGGCAATCATTACAATCTCTGCCAATGCATCACAAAATGAGCAGCAGTGCATCGGTCCCAACGAGCTCACCCGCCAGCTTGTTTCAAAGCCTTGTGTCGATCAGCTGATCAGCTATATGCTTGGAGGCGGAAACCCTTTGACTGTTGGTGTTGGCATCATCATTGAAGTCATCCGCAAGAACAACTCTGACTACGATCCTGACGTGGGAGCCGAGGCAACCTCGCCTCCTTCTAGCCATGATCCCATATACCTAGGCACACTTCTGCGGCTATTTGCAGAGAATGTCCCCAACTTCATGAACCTTATCATGGGATCACCCGAGAAGAAGCGTATAGAGTCCACTTTTGGCGAGAGACTCGAGCCGCTAGGGTTTGACCGCTTCAAGACCTGCGAGCTCATGGCAGAGCTGCTGCATTGCAGTAACATGGGTCTCCTCAACGAACCTGGATCTGAGCAGCTCATTGCGGCAAGAGATGCCGAGCGACAACGTTTGCGAGCTGATGGGAAGCTGGGCCCTCAGAGAGAGGAAGACCCATCCACAGATGACCTAACGATGCGGATGTCACATCATGCCCAAGACGAGTCTCGCCTTCAGGTAACGAACGCTGATGATGATGGCTTCGAGGAGGTTCAACCCAGCAAGGAGATGAGCGAGGACACTTCCCATGAGTTCGTTAAGGCCGAGGCTGCTATCTCACCGCCCACTCAATCATCCTCGCTCTTAGATAAGGACGAAGACGATTTTGTTGAGGAGCCTTTGAGCTCGCCTCGCCTAGCCGTTGGTGCAGACAAGGTATCTGAGCAACAATTTGAAGATCCCGACCTGATCGTTGCTCCGTTGTCCCCGTCGAAGCCCAAACTCGCTGAGCCTGTGTTGACGCCACCGGCAGAAGTTCCTACTTTGGAGGCCAAGCCTACAGAAACAGACGCAAAGGCTGCTGAGTCTACAGATCCAACCCCGGCTTCTGAGAAAGCTGTCACTGCTCAGGATTCTGCAACGGAAGAAAACTCGCCCGTAGTTCCCACTGAATCTGCAGCTGCCGAATCCGAGGTTAAGACAGAGGAGGCAGAGAAGGCGGAGAAGGCAGATGAGGCTAGCCCGGCCGAGCCTACAGATCCGCCCAAGGACCGTGCCATGTCACCTCATCCTGAAGATGTCCCTGCTCCTCTTTTCTCCGCACCTGCTGCACCCGATTCGGGAAGCGACAAGCCGCCTGAGCTACCCATAAGAACTGCCCCTGTCGAGTCGACAGAAACTACAAAGGAGGAAGAGCCCAGGGCTGTTGACGATGAGACTAACCCTCCCGAAGCCCAACATGAGGCTACTGGAAGTGAGGACCTCAAGGCTACGGGCATCCCTGAAGCACCCGTGGTTGGAGACTTCCTTAAAATCCAGTTTGTTGAGCACCGAGTCGTGCCGACTATTCTCGTAAGTTCATTCTCACATCTGAAATATACAGTCACTAAACTTTTCGGTAGTCCTTTTTCTTCTCATACCCTTGGAATAACTTCCTCCACAACGTTGTGTACGATATCGTCCAGCAAGTGTTCAACGGCCTGATGGACCGTGGTTACAACCCGACACTTGCCATCTCTCTGTTTGAGGCTGCCGATGTGACAGCTGCCATTATCAACGGCCAGAAGGTCAGCGACGAGTCGCACGCCAAGACGAAGACCCGCATGGGCTACATGGGTCACCTCACTCTCATTGCTGAAGAGGTGGTCAAGTTTACAGAGCGCCACCCGCCCGAGCTCCTGTCGGAGACAGTACTCGACAAGGTGATGAGCCAAGATTGGATCAACTATGTCGAGGGCGCCTTGGCGGAGACACGAGAGCGTGATAACGCCATCCTAGGTGGTGTCCGTCCTGAAGCGGTCCTTGGTCATCGCGCCAGCTTAGGTGGCGGTGGCCTAGGAGGCGTAGTTCTCTCAAGTTTCGGTACCAACACCAGTGCTGGGTCAAACGCTTTGGCTGAAGCCGGGCTGAATGGCGGGATCGAGATGAATGAAGGTGGAAACAACGGCATCGGCCCCTTTGCCATCAGCGCTGGAACTCTGATGTCAGGCTTTGGCAGTAGTAGTGACGAAGAGGACGAGGAGGGTGAGGGGGAAGACGAGGACGTCAATTCCGAGGTAAGTGGTGATGATTCTTTCGATGAGCGAAGGCTGGGCACCCCTGAGGCACCTGGCGTGATGGACTCCCCCGAGGATATTATCATGGCATCCCCCGAACCCCTGCGCATGGATTCGCCGGCGAACGAGGAAGGCGCGGATTCACCTCCCCCGATGTTCCCCAACCTCAACACCCGTATTACAGAACAAGAGGTCCCTCCGCAGATCGAGGGTAAAGATTCAGAGGGAGCGCCACGCGATGCGAACCTTTCCTAGTATGTCAGGTTGCAGCGAGCTAGCATTGGATCTCCAAATATGGAGGACGACAGGTCCACTTTGAATGCACCCGAATCGGTTGATGAGGATATCGAGGATCTAGAAGGATTCGACAACATCTGCATTGGCCTTTCAGAGGCGCTCGCGGAAGCTTGGATACGAGGCGAACTATAGAAGGCGTTTTGTGCTTTTTACCAGAATGAGGTAGAGGATTTGATATGGGACAAGGATGTCAAGGACTTTCGTTGGAGACATTTGCATGTAAAGAGAAGGCTTGTTCGCATGCCTAACCGTACGGTGCAAGAAATGGAATCTCGGGGGATGAGAAAGATATCATGTACATCATGTCGTTTTTTTCTTCTTTGCCTCCAGGATTGCCCTCCCAGCCCTGCCTTTTGCCCTTCCCCGTTCAAAGATTTCCTATTGTCCTCGCTCGCAACAATACTGATTAGGGAAAGGAACAGTTCCGCGCCTATACCGACCCGCTGAACCAGGGTTCTATAGCACCTCCATCGATTCCGCCGCCACCACCCCCCCCTCCACCATTGAATATCCCCCCGTCTCGTGCGAGAAGGCAGCTCGCTGCTCGGCTAGCGCTTCACCAGAAGAGTAACATGGCCCAGGAGCCCTCGTCGGCGACGCTGCATAATGATGATGATGACGATGATGACGATCTGAAGGACCCGTTTGCGGATGACGGGGATGACTTTGAAGAAGATGATGATGACGACGCTGACGATGTCGGGAGAGCCGGACGACGTGCAGAGGGGCGCGGGGCATGGTGGCGCGGGGTTGTTAGGAGAAGAGGAGGTGATGATAACGCAACTGGAAAGAACTCATCCGATGATGATGACGAGGAGTTTGGCGACTTTGCCATGGCGGAGAACGACAGTGACAAGGACAAGGACAAGGCATCTAGCAGCACTGCAAACAAGGGCAAAGTCCTGCTCAAGCCGTTGGCCGTAAACCCCGCCAAAGAAGGCAGCAGAGGTCTTAGTGGCCTCTGGCCGTTTGGCACGTCTGCCAGGTACGACGAGGGTCAGGGCGACGACCTGGACTCACCCGTCGATATCGGTGGGGAGGAGAAGAAGAAGCCTGCGGAGGTTAAGGAGGCCAAGAGGAGAACGAGTATTGAGGAACCGGATGACGATGAAGTCGTGGTCTAGGTTTGAAACGACTGTTGAATTGTGGACCGGGGGGCCTCTTCACACTTATGTATATCGGGGCGAAGCCTTCACCTCGCAAGTCGAAGCACGGATAGGGAAGATAGGATCAATGCTGTTTCGAATCACGATATAGGTACTCCGTACAAGGTGGGAAATTAGAATAGTCCTGAGTTGGGGTTAAGAGGGGAGGGGTAGAGAGAGGTTCAGATTATACGCGTTTCATGAGCTTCAAAGGGACATTGTGGGATGCATTGTACTATATAGGTTGCTTACTGCCTGGAATGAAATATTTATGGTGAGAGCTTTCTGTAAACGTCTGTGAGGCGGAACGCTGCTGTGATAGATTGCTAAAGCCAACAGCAGCAGCATACCGATCCCTTCTGCATGTTGCTTAACCTACATCATGTTGCTAGTCTTTTTTCCCCCCGATCCGTCTCAGCGCTCACGTGGCTAGATATTGGTAGTATGAGGAGAAAACAATTTAAGGAAAGTGATTTATCGAATGGTTCACGTTGTAATTTTAGGTAGGATCGGGTAATAGTACAATGATTGTTTTTTGATGGTCGTAAACAACAACAAGCATGAGTTCACAGCCCTACATATGTATGCACGCTATCGTACTCAGTATTTCCATTCTCAAAAGAAAAAACTCATGATTTCGACCGCAATAGTAATTGCGATATATTAACTGATACTACGCTACTCAAATGAATGAGTCTGCACATATGGGTTTGAAAGTTGAACAACTCAGATGTAACACATGGGATATCGAGATGCAAACATCTAAAATTGGGTCCAGAGCCTCTCCATTCTCAACTTCTGAGGTGAGAGAAGAGATGATGGGGTGCTAATAAACTTTTGGTGGAACTCGGACCTGGGGGCGCTAGAATTCGAGCCTCAAGAGTGGAGGAGGAGAACGAGAGAGAAAAAAAGGGAAAAAAAGACCCACGACGGAAATAGCACTGCGCCAATTGAAAGTCGGACAGTCCCAAGTCAGGACACCGACAATGCGAGGAAGGAGAGTAAAAAATAAAATATAAGAGAGAGAAAGAGAGAGAAAGAGAGAGAGAGAGAATTATGTGGGCTTATTCCATCGTCAGAAAGACACATAAGTTCTCATTTTTCGGGGTTGATACTTTCATAATAAAGGGGAAGGATGGATGCAGAGAGCCATCAATATTATACAGCAGTACAAGTAGTACAACAACTACTACTTGTAGGTACGGAGAGACGAAGCACTTCGCTCATACACTGTAATACATTGTAATAATGCAATGGTGAAGTGTAAATTCGCAATTCCACGGCATCGGACACGGCAACGACGGTCTATGCCGACGGCGACGCAAGCTCGGCCGCAAAATTCTTTGCCGTCCTCGTGATGCAGTGCCGGCGTTGGACTGGCTTCTCCTTGATCAAGCTCGTCCGGGGTAGTGGGGAGAGGGACCGCCTGAGAGCCCGTGCCAATTGGGAGGGACGAGAGAGGTCAAGTTGGAGGAAAGGTATAGACGGAGTAGTGACAAGTAGCGATCGGGGATGGGGCCACGATTTGGTAATGGCGGGCGCCACAGAGGAGAAAACTCTGCATGTATCCCATCCGTGGATGGATTCATGTACTCCGTACTCCGTACAGGCTCATGGGTTCGGGGCGTTGGTGTTGGGGCGTGACTTGCAGAGACTTTTTTTTTTCAAAAGGCACAAAGTAGAGTAGTCCGGCCCCCTGGTTGGCCAAGTCGGCCTGTGCCGTGGGCTGGCCAAGCAGGTAAAAATTGGCTTCATGATGCACCATCAAGTAAACTGGGGGTAATAGAAACCACGCGAGGGGAAACCTGGGGGTAATAGAAACGGCTTGGACCGGGGGCCCCATGACATACTTGTAAGTCTGGCAGACCGTGACCCCTCTGCGGCTCATCATTTGTCCTCTTTGGGGACGCCTTTGAGGGTTTCCCATCAAGTGCATATTTTTTTCTGAAGCAGCTGCCCTCATCTTCCCCCCCCCCCTTGTCTACTCCGTAACGAAAAGCCTGCCGGCATACCGGGGGTAGGAACTGTTTCCTCTCGGTCTTGGTGGAGACAACCGCCGCCCGCCGTCCCGAGACCTTCAAAGCTGCTGCGTTGCTGCAGGTGAGCCTGAGGTTTATTACCCACGGCGCGGGTTCCGTTGCTTTGCGGCGAGCGTAATGCAAGATGACAACCATGGTGGTCCTGACGCCTGGACTGTGCAGGTCCTGTCATCATTGCAGACGACGCAAAAGGGCATGAAAGACGAGTAGGTACACCATACTCCGTACAGAGTACGTATAAATGTGGGAGTAGTTCTGGGGGCCCATTGAAATCAGCCCCGAAACTGGCAGCTGCCTGCTTACATTTGCGATTCCCCAGCCAACGATGCAAGTCAATGTCAGGTCAGTACGGAGTAGAGTTCAAGCAACAGTCTTACCACCTAACCCAAGGAAAGCACAAACCCCTTCCCGTTGAAACCCCCCCAGTCTATACATATGATTAGCAGAATCTGGGGGAGCACGGCAAGTTCGGGTATATGCCGAACAAGCGGTAAGCTGGTCCGAGAGCCATTGGAATGGGGAATACGGAGTAACAAGGCCTAGTTAGGGTATGTATGTTTCTGGAGAATGTTTCAATGGGAAAAACGGTGTGCACAGCACAGGTCAGCAGACCCGGATCAGCAAATTTCCAACAATCTGGCTGTGCTCATGTGATCAGCTTGTAAAAGGGGGTTCAAGCGCCATAATAGTGCTGTTGTTGAAGGTGAATACCAAGTACGGAGTACGGAGTACTAGTTGAGATCCAGACCTGGAGGAACCGTCGGAAACGGTATCATGCAGTATCCGTTTTGACCGTGGGGTACCTGAAACTGCCCACGATGCTGCTGCTTGATGGTGCAGATCTCCAGCAGTAGGTACAACGCAGCGCAGCACGCCATGCGAGAGAACAAGTATTCGTGAATCGTGACACGGGAATGGAGATGATGCCTTGACCGGCTTCGCAAACGTAACCCGGGCCGGGCTTGACAGCCTTTCTCAATCCCACCGACTGCCGTCTATCCGGGGGCCACTCATCTCAGCCCATTCTCACGTTGCGTTACGTATTCCAATCTTTTATTCCCCTTTTACCTGATACTCGTACCCCGTACGGAGTACAGCCAACAACGCACTCGCGAGGAGTTGTATAGTTGCGAATTGGAGCCAGGATCGAGATGGAAAACGATGATCCATCACGAGCTGGTTACGAATGCGGTTTAGGCTGTGTTTCCCCAGTCCATGCAGGGAGGCTCAAAAGAAAGAGAATAGAAGCAAATGAGAAGATTTTGAAAGGCGGGGGCGAGTGCTTGGCTCCGAATGAAACGGAGGAGCATTATAATACCGGACAGCGGAATTTGGAGTAACAGGGACGTAGCATTCCGTACGTGGAAAATTCTGTCCCCCTTGAGAACCTCGAATAGCCGATTCATGGCCACCTGCTGTTTTTGTGTTGATCGTATTGTTGTTGCAAGTAACAAAAAGTACTGTAATGGGTCACAATCGTCACAATGATGAATGGGGCCACCAAGATTGCGATATTGTCAATTTCTTTGCGGAATGAGAAGAATTGGAGGCATCATGTGGATTCGACCCAACACTCTGATGAAATCCTCCGTAATGCGAATTTTTTTTTTCTTTCGACGGCAAGTGCACCCTTCGATACAGGCAAGGGTGTACCTGAAAGCTTTGACTCAGGTACCTACAAGTCGCAAGTCGCTTGCTGGCGGCTGGAGGGTTGTGGGAAGGCGCAGCCCCCGTGCACTCATCAGGTGACCAAACCGAACGACTCAAGTTCTTGTTCCTGGCTTTTTTATTTGATTTTTTTGAAGCGACCCCCAGGAACCAATGTTTCCGGAGTAAAGAATACACCACGCACTTTTGGCTGCATTGCTGGGCTGCATATGTGCGACGCATTCTTTCCACGAGCAGCCAGCGCAGGGGTCCTTGGCAGCAGGCACTGCCCTGTAAGGATTAGCAGATGCATTTGCTATTGAGTAATAACCCCTCTGGGTTGTTGGGCATGATGCATTTGACTGAAGTCTCGGTGAAGGGTGACTTTGATCACGATGGCCCATTTCAAGAGGCAGCCCGCGCCGCGCCATTGCATCCAGAGAATGCGCAGTACAAAGACAATGAGATGCGCTGTTGATGATGGGTATTAGGGAGGGTTACTTGCAGCAGCCACAAGGCGTCAGCAGAATACTACTTAGCACATATAATAGTACGCTCATCACACACACACAGCAACAAGTTGTTTAGTAGGTAGTAGTAGTCTTACAGAGTGCACAATAGAAAACGGACCTAAAAATGGTGAAATGGTGGGGAAAGAAGAGGTAGGTGGACTCCAGTTTCCCCAAGAGACAAGCGCGTACGTAAAAGCAATTCTAGGCCTCATCGAGAGCTCCACAAAGCTACAAGATACAAGTGACTTTGATACATGTCTCTACTTGTTGAACAAACGAAGAGATCGTGAGCCAAAGAAAGTGTGAAAGGAAAGGGGAAAAAAACTATGGCCAAGCGATTTCAGGGACACGTAGACGGACGGACCGTGTAGGGAAATTTCTAGACCAAAAGTATTTAAAGCTTCTGAAGCCTGCTTCGCCCTGATGGTATTTTTCACGATGTTCTCTATCTAAGCTAAAGGAGACAAAAGCCCATCCATCATCCCTCAATCATCTCCCATTATTCAATTTGCGGGTGCATAAACTTCATTGGGAATCGACCACGACACGAAACTTTTGCTCTCCTCTCCTCCAATATCTCTCTTATCTCCCATTGCCGTTTCCTGCTGCTCTTCTCAGCACCAATCACCAAGGACCCCTAGTACCTGATAGTCCCTTGATAAGCATTGTCCTTATCTCATCTCATTGAGAGTTGCTCTTTTTGCTACCAGGTAAGACAATACCTTTCATTGGCCCGGTCAATGATCCATCATTCGATACCCAAACAACCCGTTTCTTCGGCAAGAAGGAACCCCTTCATTTTTAATTTTTAATTTTCTTTTTTTCTATTGGGTTGTTCCTTCTGCCGTTGTCTTCCTGCAACTCATTAGGAGCACGGTCTGTCTGGCTTGCGCTTTCCCGCCTTGACCTTGACCGCTGCTCTTATCCCCAAGCAATCTGGACCTCTGAACCTCACAGGCCTGAGTGAAAGCTATGGGTGCTAGGAGAGCCCAGACAAGGCGCCAGCTGGCCTGGATGCCCGCGCTGGTTGCTCTCTGCGCCTGGCTGAGTGGAGGAGTCCACAGCGCTATCCGCTCTTAGTGACTTCACCTCGTACTCAGACGCCCGCGGCAATGGCTGTGTTACGCCGGCATGCCCGTTTTCTGTCTTCTTCCATCAGTCGCTTTTGTTTCGAGAAGCCGAGCCCGATCAAAATGTGCACGAGTGTGTGTGTACATGGTAGAGAACAAAAGTGCTAATAATTTGCGACACAGAACGCCAATTCGCTATTATATCTTGGCTCCCAGGTTCCTGCATTTCTTCCCTGGCCCTTTATTTTTTTCGCGAATCAAATTCACCTCCAATCGGCAACCATCACCACCCTTGTCTGTCCGTGACAGTTGCTGCTATCTAGCCTTTCACTTGCATACCAGCCGCTGATCCCTAAGATTCCACGGACCCTTCTATAGCGATTGACAAACTCGCTATATTTCGGCTTACCTGCCGTATCGATTGATCTTCAAGGTCCTCATCAGCGACTCACACCCGCTGCAACACACAGACGCAGCCTTTGCTTCATTGCAACATTGGTGATCAGCAGCCAGTGACGCCAGGGATCATCTCGCAACTTTGGCGACGTGAATCTAGTAATTCTCGATCAAGGTACACAAAAGGTACGTGTTGAAACCGGAGATTTTTTTGTATATTTTCCTTATCAGTCGGGTCATGGTGCTGTGGCACAAGCTCGCGGCGGTGAAAGTTTTGCACCGCCTGACCCCTGTACGGCACGCTGCCGAGTTCCCTTGGGAGACGATGTTCCCGGCTGGGTTCGATGAGATCTGGAGTGTGCACTTGACGTTGAGCTGAACATGCCCCCCTGGGGTGTGTACTTGTTTGATTTAATCACCTCTGAAAGTACTATACGCTTCCAGTCGTATTTGTCTGACATCCTTATCTCATGGGATTGCGCAAGTGCCTCCCTTTTTGATATATATAAAGGGCTTCGCCATGGCACCCAACTCGAGGTCTATTGGCCATCATATTTTTTGGGTGGCACAATTATCAACTGCCCTAATCTGCCCATCATGTTGACGCTTCGAATCGACTCGACTAACTTGCCTTCACCGGACAGTTTCCCTACTTACGTTGATCCTTTTGAGCAAACACCATCCGCCATGGACATTGAGTCACCCAAGCCCAAGCCTCTGATGAGGCTCCAGTCAGAGACCGTCTCGGAAGAGAGTAGGGGGGCTTCGCCGCAACCTACCCACTTCAGCGTCCCTTTGAACAGTAACAATGGCCATAGAGTCCTGCGTTCAGCGACTGTCGGGTATATTGCCCCCGAGTTCACCGGCAAGGTTGAGCAGATGGCCTCCGGTAAGTCCCTCGTGTCTTCTTTTCACATCTTTCAAAGGCTTATACTTCTCTAGTCAAGGAGATCATTCAGCAAAACGGATGGCTCCCTGAGGCTGTCATCGAGGACCAAATTCGCTGGTTCTACGAGAAGCTCGGCATTGATGATGTTTACTTCAAGATTGAAACGCCCAACGTCATCGCTAACCAGATCACCTCTCTCTACGCTGCCAAAGTAGCTGCCTCAGTGCGCGCAGATACACAAGAGGAAATCCGCTTGGACATGGAGTCCAGCGACCATGCCATCTACATCGACACCAGTGAGCCTGGTAAGGCGCGCGTAGGTGGACCTCGATATGAGCAGCGCCTCGAGGCCAAGTACCTTGACCACCAGGGCAAGACCAAGTACCGTGTTGAGACCTTCCGTTCGCCTGCTGTCATTGGCGACAGCCCTACATCCAAGGCCACTCTCCGCTGCTATTTCGTTTACCAGTGTCTCTTCAAACAGAAGCCCGAGGAGACGGACCCCAAGGAGACACGCCTCGAGGTCATCGCTGACCACGGTTTCTGGCAAAAGGCCACCAAGAACACCAAGCAGATCTACCAGGAGATCATTGAGCTCGCCGTCAACCGAGCTGGCCCTGTTATTGAGGTTTTCGACATCGAGGGTGTCGCCGAGAAGCGTCTCGTCGTTGCATTCCGCACGCGTACCGCCCGTGGCATGTTCTCTGCCCTATCCGACCTGTACCACTACTACGGTGTCACCAGCTCGAGGAAGTATGTTGAGCAGTTCGCCAATGGCATCACTGTCATGTCCATCTACCTTCGTCCCGCTATGCACCTAGACGGCTACTTTCCTCCTCTGGATGAGTCTATTCACCAGATTACCAAGGAGATATCTCTCCTTTACTGTATTCCCCTCAACAAGTTCCACGACCAGTTCCTCACTGGCGAGCTCAGTCTCCAGGAGTCGATCTACGCCCACGCCTCGTGGGTCTTCGTCCAGCACTTCCTCAACCGTCTTGGTCCCGAGTATGTGCAACTATCAGACCTTCTCGACCCAAAGCAGAGCAACCAAGCTATGCTTCTGTCCAAGTTGAAGCGCCGTCTTCGTACAGAGACCTTCACCCCCGACTACATCCTCGAGATCATCCAGAGCTACCCCGAGCTTGTTCGCGCTCTGTATGCCTCCTTTGCAAACGTCCATCTGAGCGTCAGCCCTGAGTTCCATGGCCAGCTCCTAGCACCCACCACGCCTGCTGCCGAGGTACTCTCTGATGAGAAGCTTCAGGAGAAGATCTCCAAGACTGTTTCCGGAGAGCACGACGAGATGGTCATGACTGCGTTCCGTGTCTTCAACAAGGCTATCCTCAAAACCAACTACTTCACCCCCACCAAGGTTGCTCTGAGCTTCCGCCTGGACCCTTCGTTCCTCCCTGCTGCCGAGTACCCCAAGCCTTTATACGGCATGTTCCTCGTCATGGGTGCCGAGTTCCGTGGCTTCCATCTCCGATTCCGCGATATCTCTCGCGGTGGTATCCGTATCGTAAAGTCGAGGAGCAAGGAAGCTTATGCCATCAACGCCCGTAGTCTGTTTGATGAGAACTACGGTCTTGCCAATACCCAGCAGCGCAAGAACAAAGATATCCCTGAAGGTGGTTCCAAGGGTGTCATTCTCCTCGACCCCAAGCAACAAGACAAGCAGCGCGAGGCATTCGAGAAGTACATTGATAGTATCCTCGATCTACTCCTGCCCGCCCAGACTCCAGGCATCAAGAACCCCCTAGTCGATCTTTACGGCAAGGAAGAAATTCTCTTCATGGGACCCGATGAGAACACGGCTGACCTTGTTGACTGGGCTACTGAGCATGCCCGTGTTCGTGGTGCACCCTGGTGGAAGTCCTTCTTCACTGGCAAGTCCCCCAGCCTTGGCGGCATCCCCCATGACGCTTATGGTATGACTACCTTGTCAGTGCGCGAGTACGTCAAAGGTATCTACCGCAAGCTCGATTTGGATCCCTCTCAAGTGCGCAAGATGCAGACTGGTGGTCCTGACGGTGACCTCGGCAGTAACGAAATTCTGCTGGGTAACGAGAAGTGGACTGCCATTGTGGATGGTTCGGGTGTCATTGCCGATCCCAACGGTCTTGACAGGGAGGAGCTCCTGCGCCTTGCCAAGAAGCGTGTCATGATCAGCCAGTTTGACATGAGCAAGCTTTCCAAGGACGGTTACCGTGTTCTCTGCGAGGACAACAATGTTACCTTGCCCAACGGCGAGGTGGTTGCCAACGGTACCACTTTCCGCAACACCTACCACTTGCGTGACAACGGCATGACGGACGTGTTTGTTCCTTGCGGTGGTCGTCCCGAGTCGATCGACCTCATCTCGGTCAGCAAGCTTATCAAGGACGGCAAGAGCACCATTCCTTACATCGTCGAGGGTGCCAATCTTTTCATCACCCAGGATGCCAAGCTCCGTCTTGAAGCAGCCGGTTGTATCGTCTACAAGGATGCATCTGCCAACAAGGGTGGTGTGACTTCTTCGTCCCTCGAGGTCCTTGCTTCGCTGTCATTTGACGATGCTGGCTTCATCGCCAATATGTGCCACAACCCCAAGACTGGAGAGGCACCTCAGTTCTACAAGGACTACGTTAGGCAGGTCCAGGCTAAGATTCAGGAAAACGCTCGTCTTGAGTTTGAGGCTATTTGGCGTGAGCACGAGCAGACTGGTATTGCCCGCTCAATCCTGTCTGATACCCTCTCTTGGGCCATTACCGACCTTGATGAGGAGCTACAGAAGTCTGACCTCTGGCTCAACGAGAAGATCCGCAACAGCGTGTTGGCGGACGCTCTCCCCAACCTCCTTCTCGAGAAGGTTGGTCTTGAGACCATCATCGAGCGTGTTCCGGATAGCTATTTGAGAGCCATCTTCGGTAGCTACCTAGCCAGCCGATTTGTCTACGAATTTGGCAGCCAGCCCAGCCAGTTCGCCTTCTTCGACTTGTAAGTTTGAACCCATAGAATCATGTCAGGATCTTTACGCTAACAGTATCACAGTATGTCGAGGCGTATGGCCGCTACCGCCGGTAAGACCAATGGTGTCGAAACTGTTCGCCGCATGTCGGTCTCCCAGTAGGGCTCAATACAGGCAGATGAGGGGCGGAGCGTTGAGACTTCTAGATGACTGCTTTCTTCAAGTTGTTTTGTGCGGGCGCATGGGTAGCATTTGCATTCTCTGCCACGAGGCCATGAAAGGGACTATACGGAAGACCAAAAGCAAGGAAAGATGACAAAAATAGGGCTATGATTCCTAGGGACTACGTTTGTAGAGCATTTTAATGATTGATATATATATATGCTGCTATTGGCAGAAAGCCAGCAGATTTTCCCCGGTTCATCACGAGCGCCTTTATCACCGAATTATGATGGATATAATAAGCCTTCTTCATTGCTCACCATTAGAACACCATTGGCGGATAGAAAAGACATCGTGAATGTCTTCTTCTTCTAGCGTCGTTGAAGGCGATCAGCGGGGGAATCTACCCTAATGATCGAACTTTCAAGAAGGAAGTCAAATGAGATGCAGGGGTGGGCCAATCACATCGGACGGCAACACCGTGGCACCCCTGACCAAAAGAGGGGGAATTGAGTGCCCAAGAGCGGCGCTGGCAAGAGAGTGAAAGAATAACTTGGCATTCGCGGTGGAATTCGGGTGGGTAACTTGGTGGCTCCGGGTCGCTCGAGTGCACGAAATATTATTTCACCCTCGCGGCTGAGGATGGATTTTGGTGTGTGTTTCGTTTCCCATCCCTGTTACTTTATTACAAGTACTCCGTAGAGAAGCCGTTGATGGACGGCGGGCCGTGTTCTTTTTTGTCGGGTTGGAATGCTTGGCTTGGAATTGTTTTTTTTTTTTTGTTTTTTTGTTTTTTTTGGTGTAGTACAAGTATGTTCGGAGTCATCATGTCACGATTTGCAGACGAGCTGTAGGAGAAGGGATGATGACTATGCCTATACGTCACATTGATGACTTCTCCTTAATGCGAATAGGATAAGAAAAGCATCACTAATACCTACAACAAGTACGTAGCGCTAGAGTTTCATTGCAGGTTTTGGGAGGTTGATGTGCCTTGACTTGAACTGGACTTTTTTTTTTATGGGCCGTTGCAGCACCCATCGCTTTCACCCAATGGCTTGCCCAGTGACCCTGCCTAACCTGTGTCTACACAGCGCTTGGAATTAGGACAGTTAACCTTCAAATGCAATTGGCGGCGCTGCCATGTGTAACCGCATGCCAGTGCCCTGGGTCTGTCGCCCGCGCCGGCCAACTGCACCTCAGCTTTCCCACTGAAGCACCACATCTGGCACGTTTTGACAACCCATCCCATCCCAGTCTCCATCAATCACTCTCCCTCTCTAGTATCTACCCACCCCTGGCACCCCCCAGACCAGATTTCTCAAGTCCTACAACTTTCCTCTCATCTCTTTTTCTTGGACACCTAATGGATTGACACGCGCTGCGCCCCGAGTTGCACGACCGCCTAACGAATTGACACGGCAACTCTGATACTGAACGATTAAAGAAGCCCAAAGGGCAGCGAAAGCGGGCTGCGTTCCCGTACAGAAGTTCTTCAACATGACGAGACCTTCTATAATTCGTGCCGGTACGTTGATATTCTGCCGGGGAAGACAATTTAATGGAAAGGAGGATCTGGCTACCTACAACTATATTTGCTACGGAGGGACTGCCCAATTACTTTACCACCACTAGTGCGCGCTGGGATCACCAACCTATCAGCCTTGCTCTGCACTTTGCGCCTCTGCCCTGGTCACTTTTTTTTTCTTCTTCCTCTTTCCCTTTCCCTCCTTCCCCTTGGTCGTCAAAATCCGCGTTTCTTTCTGTTGATTTCTGTTGCACCAATCTCATTCTACGGTTGACGCTTTCCATTTCTTATTACCTAAACGTTGTCCTTCCTTTTGACGTTTTGCCTGCCCTGGTTTTCTGCTGGTTCGGCGCGAGACGTTGCAATTCCCCTGGCGAGGCACTTCTCTCTTATCTACCTTCCTTTCTTCTACATTCCTTTAGTCAATTGACCATTTCCCTTTCCTATATCGTTTGCGGGCGAAACGCAGCCAGATTTGCGCTTCGACAAAGAACAATCGCCGTTGTTGAAGAAGCAAACGCGCTAACCTTGACTCCTCTCTTCATTTTAAAAAAGATACCATCGACCTTCAAGACCCCGACGCTCCCTCAGCCAAAGACCATTCCAAGAATCCCTTTCACGGCTTGACGGCTCCGCACCAGGCCGAAACACTTCGCGACGCTGCCCACTCCACCGCCGAGGAAGAAAACAGAAGCCCGCGCCTATCTTGGGCCAACGGTGTAGATCCCCTGGCGCAGTACTCGAGCAACGGCGCGGTCGACGAGGACCTCGTTCTGGGCGTGAACAAGGCCATGGCTATCTCCACGCAGCAACAGCAAGAGGAGCAACACAGCCAGAAAGAGGATGCGCTTGCCATTGCCCAGAATGGAGGCGGCGTTTCGAGTAGTGATGAAGGGGAAATGGACGGCGATGACGACTTGGATGATGACATGATGGATAGAATATCGAGCTCGCCCTCGATTGAAGATGGTGAGCATTTTTCTGTTTCTACCACCCCATTGGGCCCGGCGCATATGGCCCCCCGGCAGTGGCCACGGAGGGTATCGAGCCTTCCGGAGGCCTTGCGGGAGAGGTACAATGCACTATGGGCAGAGGAGGAGATGAGAGGAGCGAGATGCATGTCGTCGATGCATGGCTCACTATGCAGCACGAAAACACAACAGGTGGAGGATACTCTACACAATAAAGGACATCATCATCTTCTTCGAATCGATAACGACGACGACGACAGCACTGTACCTATCGCCGATACCGACGCCGACGCCGACGCCGACGGCCACCTTTACTGTCCCGAATATGATAGGCGTGGAGACGAGACAGATGTTGATGGAGACGAACCAAGCATCTTGAAAGGGCGCAGAGGCCTAGATATCGACCGGCATGACTAGGATTTCTTGCTGGAAGAAGAATACAAGACCGAATATCGACAATACGGGCAAGGTTTGGAGCCAATAATGGAGGATGATTCCACTTACATGGATAGGATCACCTATGGATGCGAAACATCGAGCATATACAGCGGCGATGACGATCTTGAAATGAGCCTTACCAACGACCCCGATACTCCGCCGATGATACCCTACGAGCCCACCCTCGAAGATGATGATGATGCCGATTTCCCCTTTCCCACAGATCCGCGTTACTTAGACTATGGTTGGGATGGCGCATGCTTACAAGATCCAGAGGATATCGATTTCGAGTTCGTCTACGCCTTGCATACCTTTGTAGCCACTGTTGAAGGCCAGGCCAACGCCACCAAGGGTGACACCATGGTGCTTCTGGACGACAGCAACAGCTATTGGTGGTTAGTCAGGCTAGTCAAGGATAGCAGCATTGGTATGTGTCTTCGCTCTCCGCACATAGAGGCAGCTGCTGACCATATCCAGGTTACCTTCCTGCTGAGCATATTGAAACCCCGACCGAAAGGTTGGCGCGATTGAACAAGCACCGGAATGTCGATGTACGCTCTAGCCCCCGAAGATGAGATGGGATTCACGCTGATTTTATAAGCTTTCTGCTACAATGCTCGGGGACAACCCGCAGGCACAGAAGAGCAGCAAAAAGTCGTTTGAGAGAATACGAAAGAGGCGGAAGACTGTGACTTTCACGGACCCTACCTATGTTGACTACTCCGAGATTGACTACTCATCCGATGAGGAAGACATGGACGAACTGTTCGGTACGGATGCTACTACATCCCGCCAAGATCAGAAGCAGGCGCAGCAGCAGGCTGCCGAGGGTCAAATTACGGACGACAGCGCCAAGGTAGAGCCGTTGAAGACCAAGGAGGCCAAGGCAACAGAACCGGACGAGGATGAGGATGAGGAGAGAAACAGCGAGGAGATTCTGGACGGCCGTCTCGAGCCAAGCCGTTCCAGGAACGGTACTGTCAGAAACACCGATTCCTTCTTCAAGGACGAGAGTGTAGAGACCAAGAAGATCACCCTCACGCCTAACTTGCTGAGGGATGACGAGGCCCCACGCCCATCTACCGACTCGGTCTCGTCTGATAAAACCAAGACTTCCCGAGGTAGCCTGGACAAGATGGACAAGGAGCTCATCTCGGACAAAGACAAGAGAAAGCAGCAACAGAAAGATACTAAGAAGGACAAGGACAAGAAGCCTGGTGGTATCCGAAGCTTCTTCTCTAGGAAAGACAAGAAGAGGACGTCCGAAGACGATGGTGACTCTATGGGCAAGCAATCCATGGAGACAGACTCGAGAGACAGCGAGGACATGCATGGTGATGACCCGCAATCTCCAGACAAGGGATCAAATCATACGCCAAGCAAGCTACAGAAGCAACAGCCGCACGCTGAACCTTCGCCGACCCGCAAGGGATCGGGCGGCTCAATCGGCCCGAGGAGCTATCTCGAGGAGCGGACCAACAACGTCTCAGACGTACCGCCTGCGACGATGCGCATCGTCGACCCTGAGACGCAAGAGACCCAGGAGATTCCCTCGAATCAACAACAAGCGGCTCAACGCGAACGCTCAGCGTCCGGGTCGACTAATGCGTCCGCAGGTGTCAAAGCTCTCGCCAAGTCCGTGTTGCCTGATGCTATCACGGACGGCCCGGAGGACAAGCCCCAGAAGGCTGTTGAAGCCAAGGCTCGTATGGAGCTTGATGACTCGGACAGCTC
Source organism: Trichothecium sympodiale (assembly GCA_003012115.1). Classification (NCBI taxonomy): domain Eukaryota; kingdom Fungi; phylum Ascomycota; class Sordariomycetes; order Hypocreales; genus Trichothecium; species Trichothecium sympodiale. Next base: position 24,291 of record PXOB01000275.1, read on the forward strand.
AGAAGAGGGCGAGGCTTTGGTTCAACAGGCTTCGTCTGAATCCGAGAGCTCTTTGGACCAGCCGACAGAGAAGCCTACCCGGCCAACATTACCTGGAGCCTTCCCCGACAGCTACATGACTACAGCAACAACCTCGACCGTGTCCAGCACCGGCACCGTCCAGCCATACCAGAGACAACAAGATCGTTTGTCCGAGTCGCCTATCGAAGTCTCACCTGTCACCCCGGTTGGATCGAACCAGATGCCCGAGCTTGTGGACGACAATGCTAGGGCAAGCCCCGCTGACAGTTCGCCATCACCCGAGCTTGTCCAGCGAGATGGCGCAGCTCGGCAACAGCAGCAGCCAGCCAAGCCTTCCTGGGATGATCTGAAGCTCCGTGCCTTTTTCGATGAGCCGGAGCATGTTCGTGATCTTTTGGCAATCGTCTACGACAAGACGGACGTTGAGCCTGCGGGTCTAGACCATCCTATTGTAGGCAGCCTGTTTAGAGAACAGAACGCCCGCTTGGCCGAGATCACAACTGTAAGTACCAATCATATATAAACATGCCACAAAGCGAAGCGATCCATTCACTGACCAAATGCAGCAACTGGACAATATGCTCGGGGATTGGCTTGCAAGAAAGCAGCGTCTCCGAGGGACGTTGTAACGCACGCACATGACCTCGCTTTCACCTTCACTCCCACTTCTAGGGCACATGGAAGTTTCGAGGAGTTTTGCATACACATCACATATACCCCCTTTACACCCCCTTTTTTGATTTGCATATGGCTATTATTTTTCGGGTTCACCATGAAATGGTGCTTTTTGATGGTCGGCTTATTTTGTCTATTGTTGTGATGCCCTAGAAGGTGTCCTGTGGCATCGTCTCTTCTTTTTTTTTTCAAGTTATCTGATGATGACCCCCAACTTTTGTGTAACTCTCATCTACTTCTTCTACCTAACATGGTCACGCTGGGCGTCTTTGGCACGGATTTGATAGCTTGGTCTGGATGACTACCAATGGATACCTAGCTTGTTGATTTGATGTTTAAAGTTTCTGACGAACGAGTTGCTCTGGTGCTAAGCTGCTGTGCAACGACGGGATATGGCTCCAGAATGGAGATGAAGGTCAATGTTGAGGTCTTTTTCTCATTCACTCGTGCCGTAGGCCATGGTGAAAGGCTCTGGAGGGACCATTCTACGTCTTGTTGAAGGCTTCTTGGACGATTATAGTCTTGTTGGAGAGCATTTTCTCAATTTCGCGCACCCGTGGGAGGGCCAACAGGAGCTTTGCAATACTCTTTTGTCACAAGAAAGTCTCTTTGAAGATGATCCTGCAGAGAAATCTCCCCGTCAAGATGGGTGTGATGTGTCTGACGGCTTCATGCCCACTGAGCAGCAGCATCACAATGTTCCATAAAGAGATACATGTCCTCATCATTGCATGGGGAACCCTCACTCGAGCCCTCTCCCTTGGGAAGTGGCAAACAAAGATGAATACATAGAACGGCGCCAGTCTCGTATCCTCGACCCCCTTTCCTATAAAGTCGTCATTGACGTCTACGGCTTTACTTTACTTTAGGTTCATGGTGAGAAGTCGCGATAGCCTTCAACCTTTGCCGCAATGTTTGTGCAATCACGTCGAAGATATGTAACGAGGGAAGGGGGGGGCAAGGAAGACGCGCTTTATGAAGCACATGAGCTTGTTGGAGGCATGTCGTCGTCGGATCGAGCTTGTTTTTTTTTTTTTTTAGACGAGAAGATTCGGTTGTGGCCTACAGGTCCTGCCTACCTATGTTTTTGCGCGCTTTGCTGAAGGCGAGTCCTGAGGTAACAAGTACAGCGCGGTGCTAAGTGTTCTGGTGATGTGTGATGTGAACAAGACATTCTCTCCCCTCCCCCCCTCCCCCCCCCCCCCCCCCCCGCCGCGTGTGTATGCGCTTGCCATTAGCGACAGTCAAATCGCTACAACGGCTTCGAGCTGCAAGATTTGTCCAGGTCGCAAAAGTTTCAAAGCTTGTAGACAACTCGTTCAGCAGAAAGGAGCACGTTATCTACTCAAAGTAGATCGTTTTCCCCGTTGCGTATATTTGGTTTGCCATGGTGAAGGACCATATATGCTCGATGAAGGGGGACTGCAAGGCATGATGAAAGTATTCAGAATCGAGTACAACCGTTCCCTTCGCCATGGAACTCGGAAGATCAGTCAACTACCCCCCGAGAGCAGCAACAACTTTCTCTCAGTTGCTGCTAAAAAAGAAAAGGGAGCTTGCAGAATTACTGTGATGTTGTCTCCGAAGAGCAACAAGCAAGCGGGTTGTTCTGAACCAGCCCAGCCGTATGTCAGATTGTTGACGCTTCTCCTCAGGCTGGCCAAAACTTCTCATGTATTGGCAATCTTCGATGAACAATGGCGGTGTCGGGCGGAAAATTAACTGCTTGTTCCTTGGCATCTTTCTCGCTTGCAAACACAGGTTCATTTGCAGCCTACCTACATACCTTTGGCGCATAATAATAGGGCTCATATCCCCGACGCAAGGCGATAGCGCGACGTAGAACAACCCCCCCGTCCCCCCCCCCCCCCC